>PITA01033969.1:0-12150 GCA_004023965.1 Spilogale gracilis | reverse complement strand
CCAGGTGCCCCATGGCCTTGACACTTTTGAAGCAAACTGGCCCGTTAGGTCTCTGTTTTCTCAGGAAGGGAAGCCAGAGGCGACGCCGGGCCCTTCTGAGCTCCTCCTCTGGACCAGGCTGTCTCCCGGCTGGCGGCGGCGGCCCTGATCCCCTCGTCAGCGCCCTGGACAGTTACTGGCAGATCCTGAGACTCTGCCAATATCTTGTGTCTCATCAGGGTCTGTATGTGTCCGGTGCTCTTGATTTGTGGTATTTGCTGCATTCTGCTTCAACAAATAAATTTTAAAAAGATCTGTTTCCCCTGTGTATGTAAAGGAAGATGTGCTATGCAACATATGTTCTTAACAGTAAACAGCTTTTTATTAAAATAATAAATTTCACGGCAAAACTGTCCCCTACAGGAGAGGATGTGGTGAGGTCACCGTTACTACGGCCCACGGGGACTCATTCTCATACGAGTGTGAGTGATCAGAGCACAGACCTCGCAGAGCACACCTGCTGGGCCGAGACGTCACCAGCACAGCTAGCTGATTCAGAAATACAAACATAAAAGAATATTTATAGGGGCTCCTGGGTGGCTCAGTTGGTTAAGCGACTGCCGTCGGCTCAGGTCATGATCCTGGAGACCCGGGATGGAGTCCCACATCGGGCTCCCTGCTCGGCGGGAAGCCTGCTTCTCCCTCTCTCACTCCCCCTGCTTGTGTTCCCTCTCTGGCTGTGTTTCTCTCTGTCAAATAAATAAAATCTTAAAAAAAAAAAAAAAAAAAAAAGTTCATTTCCCGGGTGCCTGAGTGGCTCAGTGGGTTAAAGCCTCTACCTTCTGCTAAGGTCATGATCTCAGGGTCCTGGGATCGAGACCCACATCGGGCTCCCTGCTCGGCGGGAAGCCTGCTTCTCCTTCTCTCACTCCCCCTTCTCATGCTCTGTCTCTCATTCTTTCTCTCTCAAATAAAAAGAAAAAAAAAAGAATGTTTGTAGTACTTTGTGATGAGGTGGGGAATGACTGTGAAAACTTTTTGTACTACACGGGGTTATTGTGGTTAAACTGCAGCAAGGGAACTTAAAGCTGTTGTCCTTAAAGAGCACAAATAACGTGGCTGGTCAGGACTAGGGACCCGCCCCCGGGAGGACCCGACACTGTCGGAAGGATGCTTCTCAGAAGATATTTTTAAAAGAAAAATTAACACTCTTGATTTATACCTTCAAGATAAAGGTGATTTTTTTTTTTTAAAAAAAAGGAGTAAGAAAGTAACAGCTTTTTGAAAGGAATTTGAGAGAACGTTTACAAAACAGATGGACTAAATTCTTTATTCTTGCCCCAAATAATGTGTCCTCTATTAAAATGCTCCTGTCTGCATACTTAAAAAAATAGAGACATCTTTATCTTATTTAACAATCTTCCCAACAATGGTGGGTTGTAATCCAATTTACTAAAAAATGTTAGCATGTAGTGCCTTATGGTTAATTTGCACAAACAACTAATTGACATCAGGGAAGATGGAAATTTACTAGCTGAGTTTCAACAAAAAAATGTTTGCAGAGTTGGTAGATAAGATTGGAAACCAAGTAAAATGATTTGGTAAGTTAATTACTCATTAATTTTTTGGATTTGTGCTTCTTAAAGAGTATTTTTTTACAAGTTTGATAGCCAGTAAAATCAAGTATCAAAATAAACAATTTAGAATCAGACCTGCAGATGTTGTATCAAAAAATGTTAGACTAAGAGTCTCAGAAATAGCCAAGTGCATTCAATTACATTGCTACCACTAGAAATCTTATTACAGAGAATAAGGCCACTTTAGTGAGCATGAAAAGGTTTTCTGGGGGGCCCTGGGGGCTCAGTTGGTTAAATAGCTGACTTCAGCTTAGGTCCTGATCTCGGGGGTCCTGGGATTGGGGCCCGTGTTAGGTTCCCTGTTCAGTGAGCTGCCTGCTTTTCCCTCTCCCTCTGCCCCTCGCCAGGGCTCTTTCTGTCTCTCTCCCAAATAAATAAATAAAATCTTTTAAAAATGGTTTTCAGGGGCACCTGGGTGTCTGCCTTCACCTTGGATGATGATCCCAGAACCCTGGAGTCGAGCCCGGCCCAAATACCTACTCAGCGGGGAGCCTGCTTCTCCTCTCCCTCTGCTCCTCCCTCCTCATGCTCTCTCTTGCTCTCTCTTTCTCTAATAAATAAATAAAATCTTTAAAAAAAAAGGTTTTCAGCACCATAAATAAAACAATTGCACAATTATTTTAGTGTATTTGTATTTAATTCTTAACTTACCCTTTCAGCATTTTAATTGCTTTTTTTTTTTTTTTAAGGATTTTATTTATGTAACAGAGAGAAACACAGCTAGAGAGGGAACGCAAGCAGGGGGAGTGAGAGAGGGAGAAGCAGGCTTCCCGCCGAGCAGGGATCCCGACGCAGGTCTCCATCCCAGGACCCTGAGACCGTGACCTGAGCCGAAGGCAGAGGCTTTAACCCACTGAGCCACCAGGCGCCCTCTGGGAACATTCTCTTAAGACACTGGTGCATGTGGGGGGAAGAGTCGGCCATCCCTGGTGATGCCTAAGTATCATTCCTCCTATTAGATTGCTTCCCATATGGCCGAATGAAAACGATTTTGTGTCGGACAAAATGGGACATGAGCCGACCATGCACGTTTCCATCTGCACAGGGCGGGGGGCGGGTGGTGCGGGCGGCAGTGGGGGCCTGCGTGGGGCCTGCGGGGGACACTGCTGCCATCTGTAGGGCTCAAAGCCATTTCGTGCGTGGGGTCACGTTTGGTATTTACAGCAGCCCAGTGAGGAGGGAAAACAAGTGAGCTGCACCCCACGCTGCAGACGGCTTGTCTGAGGCTCAGAAGGGGGAATTACAGGGCTTTTCTTAAAGTCCCGCAACTTGTAAGTCTCACCTCCCAAACCCGTTCCGCTCTGACTTCCCCTGTGTATCCGTTACTAATGCTTCACTTCAGTGCCTCCTAACAGGGATGGCTCTGGTTCCAAGGGGCGGTTTTAGGTACCGGTGGGGACATGGTTGCTTGTGAGTGGATGCCAGCGCCTCCGGGGTCTGGTGAGTGTGGACCAGGAATGGCAAAGGTCCCATGAAGTGCGGGTGCCCCGCACAAGGAGAAGTGCCTCGCTTTACGGCGGCCCGCTGCCTATTATCTGCACCCAGAACGTCGTGTCACCGTTCAGGTGTGACCGCAACGCCGGGACAGACACAGGCACGTGCCAACCCTGCCCTGGGGCTCGAAGTCGGCTCCCAGAAACTCCCTGGGAAATGATGCCTGGCCCTCACTGCTGGGACGTGGATGGACGGCTCTGTGTTTGCCCGGGGACCCCAGGCGCCGACGGGTCGGGCATGGGGCTGACTGGCGGAGGGCACGCGGCGAGGACAGGCACGCTGCTCTCTCGCCGACCCGAGCGCACCCACTATTACCATGATCTCCAGCATCCATCCTACTGGTCCTCTGCCACTGAGGTCTCTCCCGAGGCGCCTTGAGGGGCGAACAGGTGCCCAGAGAGAGAGGATGCCGTGCGCTCAGGCTGCGCGGGCAGCTGTCACCGCCACGGGCAGTTCTGTCGCGAAGGCCCTCATGAAGTTGGGCATTTGAGGGCGACCAGAGAGAACAATTTTCTTTGGGGATTCCCAGTCGCATCTGTGTCAGCCCACGGCAAGAGAAAGTGATGCCAGTGAGAAGCCACACCGTTGAGTTTTCCCATTTAAAGAGTTCCTTTTAGGCAGAAGTCGTGATGTCCTTTCCAAGGAATGGGTTACGTGATATGGTCCAAACCACAGCAATTTCCCAAGTGAACACGGGGCAGCGGCGGCGCCTCCTGGGGCGGGCTTGGCTCAGACAGGAAAACCAAAGAAAATGTGCCATAGAAACAAAGCACCACCATAGCTCAGAAAAAGTACCTGGCTTTCCAGCCGGAAAGGACCCAAGTGTGTGGTTGCGAATCTATATTGATTTTTTGAGGTCTTTCCAAGGAAGGAAATTAAAGATTGAAGTAGCTTTTTTATCCCCCCTCAAAATAAGTCATACTTCTTGTTTCTCTTCAGTGACAGAATCTGCTACGGTCACCGCGAGCCTTTCCTGGTAGGTTGTCACACAGACGGCATGACATCGCAGCGGGCCGCTGAGCTAAAGGAGTCGGGGACAGGGCCCACCGGGGACGGCGGCCACCATGCCGCTGGACACACTCGCATGCATAGCGTGTCTGAGAAAACAGCTGGGCAAGGGGGTCCATCTCTCTGGTCCGTGGGGCCCATCTCGTCAACCACGTGAAGCATCCTCTTACAGCGGGGTCCCAGAGGCTGAGGAAGTCCTCGGGGGAGCCGATGTCTGCCTGCAAGGCCGTGATGACAACTCCCGACTCTGAGTCATGGCGGTGGGCCCTGGGGGTAGCCAACCCAAATCTACTGTGCCCTCTCCCGAGCATCCAGACTGGAAGGAGATCACATGACTCTGAGGCCCCAGGAGGCAGATGTGGGATCGTGAGGAGGACTGAAGTGTGAGTCTCTGACATGTCAGGGCTCCTGTGCACTCTCTTGCCCCTTTCAACTCTGGCTGATGGCCGAGCACTGACTTCCTCCCTACTTCTCCATCCTAAACTGCTCCCTTGAGACTGCTCCATGAGAAACTGACACGTGTGTCTAGTGTCTGGGTCTTTTTGTTGTAGTGGCTGAGCTCTGCACTTACCAAGGCAGGCCCTGGCTTCCGGTCTGTTCTCTTACTGCTCTGCACGGTACTTTAGGTGTCACAAGAGAGGAGAGTCTTAACTAGGGACAGGGTGTGCAGATTCAACACGGTTCTGTGCTCTAAGTAGAAACAAGAACCTATGAGAGAAGCACTCACGTAGTCACAAAGCGGCTTGGTGGGCCGCCGGAGGCTGCTCAGTTGGACCAGAGCATGTCTCTTCAGTTAGGGCGCAGGGGTTCTCACTTGCCACTGTCCTATTGAGGAAGAGGTGGGGTGATGTGCTTGGTCAGACCGGAAGTGTGCATCCTGGAGGGTACTTGCTGTGTGCAGGGTTCTCAGAGTGCTGCAGTGAGTGCTAGTGAGACAGATGTCTCGCCAGGAGACTGCCCAGCTCCCCAAACCCTCCTCTGTCACAGGTGAAGGGAGTAAAGGCTGGTCGTTACTTCTAACAGTGAAATGACTGAAAACAGCCATTCTTCCACTGCTAGCAAAATGAAAACCTCTCATTAAAAGGCATCCTCTTGGCGGGGAGCGGGGGAGCTGGGGGGCTCAACTGGTGAATCGTCTGCCTTCGGCTCAGGTCATGATCCCGGGGTCCCAGGATCGAGCCCCACATCGGGCTCCCTGCTCAGCGGGGAGTCTGTTTCTCCCTCCCCCTCTGCCTGCTGCTCCCCTTGCTTGTGTGCTCTCTCAAATAAACAAATAAAATGTGAAAAAGAAAGAAGCTATCCTCCTGCAGGATTAAAGACTACGCTGATTTTGCTTCCAGGTAATGCCAAATAAACACCCAATTAGAAGTTTTAACTCATTAAAAACTACTAATTCCTAAAAAAGATATAAAAACCACCACCTGGACTTGCTGGGAAGTGGCCACAGGTAGGCCTGTTCTGGAGGGGAACTGACACGTGGGCAAAGGACACACGACTTGCAGAGTCTCCTGTTTCCATAGTTTCTGGCCTGAGGACAGGCTCCAGACTTCACCGTCTCGAGCAGCTAAAACTTGAAGACTGACACTCTCTTTGTTTGAAGAACCAAAAGAAGACTTTGGGACAACCGCAGGCTCTGGGAAGCAAGGCCGAATTCTGGAAAGAGGAACACAGAGGGGAGAAGCCCCAAATTTCGTGTCTTACATCTGTTTGAATCTCTGCTGACCTCTGAACCAAGCTTGCAGAGAGCAGACTCTGAGCAACTCAGATAATAATAAAAGAACTGAACTGAGATTCGAACCAATATCCAGGAGACAGCATTTGCAGTTTTAGTTCAGCAAAGTGAATCTGTTACGAAAACATAAAGCAAAAAATCAACACTCTTCAGAAGAATATAACAGAACACTGGTGTCCATGACAAAACATTCAAAATGTCCAGGATACAGCCCAAAATTCCTCTCTTTGAACGGTTGTCATCTGGGGGAAGTCTAGCCACCAAGGGGCATCTGGCAATATCTGGAGAGATTTTTGATCGTTGTGCCTGTAGGCAAGGTAGAGACCAGGAACAAGCACGGCATAACGCACAGGCGGCCCCCATCGCAAAGAATTACCTGGTTCAAAGTCTCCACAGAGCTGGCATATTTGAAGAAAAAGGGAAATATGACCCATTCTCAAGCCAAAAAAACAAACAAGCAGTGAAGAGTCACACCAAGGTAACCCAAATGTTAGAATCAGCAGGCAGATATTTTAAACAGCTACTATAGATATTCTCAATGATATAAAGGAAAATAGATTCATCATTAATTTTTAAAAAAATCTCAACACAGAAAGAGAAACTGTAACAAAGAACATAATGGGAATTCTAGAAAAGAAAAAGATAATATCTAAATTCCACAAGTGTTTTCCAAGCCTCAGGCCCTCCTATTCTACCACCACCCTCCCCTCTACCTTAATTTTCTAGAATTTCTATCTGAAAAACAAAGTTTGCTAGATGGAATTAATGGTAGGGTGGAGATAAAAGCAGGAAGGGACAGTAAATGTGGGGGGCGGATTGATGGGAATTAGCCCATGTGAAAATCAGAGAGAGAAAGAGATTTATAAACAAATGAACTAAGTCTGAAGGCCCTGTGGACAATGACCAACGGTTAAGTGTTTTTGGACTCTCCAGTGTATTTGGAATCCCAGACAGAAAGGAGCGAGAGGCTCAGGAAAACAATTGAAGAAATAGTGGTTAAATTTTTCTTACGTTCGGTAAAACTGCACATTAACAAAGACAAGAAACTCAGGAGATCGCACGCATAATGAATGCGATGAAAGCCATGTCCTAGTCGAGGTTTGGAGAACCGCGTCCCGCGGGAGCGCCAGCAGGGCTCAGGGGATCCCTTGGAGGACCTGCACTCCGTGCGGCCCATCGCTCTCGGAGCGGAGAGTCGGCAAAGCACCATCTGGTCCCAGAGGGCGCATCCCCTGGGTTTGCTTCTGCCACCCACACAGCAGTTAGTAGACCCTCAGCAGGGCAACTTGTCTGATCTGGAATTCCATGCAAACAGAGAAAGTAATGAGGCCACTAGGATCATTAATTGTACAAAATGCACATTAACATTAGAGAGAGATCTGATGTAGATACATTTATAATAAACAACAATTTTAACAATGCTGGTGGACACAGAAGAAAACATGCAGCTGGAGATGGGCTGGATGTTCATGGGGAGGAATGCTCCTCATTGTAACGATGCCAGCTCTCTAGTTTGCTTAAATGTTGAGCTTGATCTCGTGTTATTTTATTATTTTTTAATAAATTTTACTTAAAATTTTTTTTTCATTCATTTGACAAGGACAGAGAGACAGCAAGAGCAGGAACACACGCAGGGGGAGTGAGAGGGAGAAGCTGGACTCCCGGCGGAGCAGGGAGCCCAATGGGGGCTCGATCCCACGACCCCGGGATCAGGACCTGAGCCGAAGGCAGACGCTGAATGACTGAGCCACCCAGGTGCCCCATCGATCCCATTTTAAATATTAGCAGTGTCGAGGAGTTTTTGAAACACGAGGCAAGTAGATTATAAAGCCTGTAAGAAACACACACGTGAAACTGATGTGGACTGTTTCTGGGAAAGATGCACAAGAAACTGAAGGATGCCCTGGAGGGAGGGGGCGTGCCTGGATGCTGGAGACTCAACAGATTGATGGGATCATCTTTAAAGTCCAGAAAAAGGATACAATATTATTACATAATTAAGTGGCGTTTTGAATCAGTGGGAAAGTGTGTCGTCACTTGAAACATAAGAGTCTCAGCTACCACTTACCCACTGAGATCTACCAAAGTAAATACCATACGTGTGGAAAATGTGCGCATGAATAATGGAAAAGTAACAGAAGAAAAATGGGAGGATCATCCAATCCTCTCGGATTCAGGAAGACCGTTCTAACTCTGACACAGAATCTGGAAGCCAGAGAAGGGAAGATGCACACAGGTGACCGGGGCTCTCGTGGGCACACAGGGTCACAAACAAAATTAATGATGATGAATGAGGGAAAATGCTTGTAGCTCAAATAACTGAAAAATGGCTAATATGCTTAGTCACGCGAATTCCTCAAAATCAATACTTTAAGAGGCCAGGCATTTAATAGGAAGGTGGGAGAAGCGTAGGAAGAAGCTATAGGAAAAAGCCGCTGGCTCCTCGCTGCTCAGACCAGGTGAGACGACGGAAACTGGAAGAACGCCGAGAGGCAAGCTCTTGATTTATCAGGTTGGCAGAGACGATGGTGAATGAGGCCTCGCCCTCACACTGTGCTTGTAAAGGCGAGGAGGAGACACGTGGCTCGTGCGTTGCTGCGGGCAGCATGAACTGGTAAGACCCCTGGGAAGGGCCATTTGACCGTGCCCGGCGAGTCGGAAAACGCACGAAAACGCAGGAAGCTTTCATCCCGCACCCTCCCTCCGCGCGGCTGGGGACAGCATTGCTGGAAGGGCGAAGTCGTGGGAATCATCTCATGTCTGTCGGCTTGATAAATAAGCGTTGGCGCCAGCGCACAGTGACACAGAGAGAACTGTTCCAGAGAATGAGGACGCCCTACGTGTACTGAAGCCGTCTCCAGTACATAAAGTAAAAAACAAACAAACAAACAAAAAACCGACATGAGGAAATGTGTTCAGCGTGAGCTCGTTTGTAGAAACCCCCTGTAAACATTTGTGTGCGCGCCGGGTAGCGAGGTGAGTGTATTTTTCATGGATTGTGCGTCATGTAAATCCTTGTGTTGTCAGAAACTGTGCTTGCCTCTGGAAAGAAGAAATGAGCGTCTGAGGGACGGAGGTGGCCTTGGGGCACACGTTACATATCAAAGAGCGGGGCGCCTGGGTGGCCCCGTTGGGAAGGCTCAGGTCATGGTCCCGTCCTGGGATCGAGCCCTGCGTCGGGCTCCCTGTTTGGCAGAAAACCCATTTCTCCCTCTGTTACTCTCTTTCTCTCTCAAATAAATAAAACTTTTAAACAAACAAACAAAGAGTGATGCGAACACAGAAGAGCAAAACAACAGACTTCTAAAATTTTCATTTCTTTCCAGCGTGTTTACTAAGCACCCCCTTGCTTATCTTGTACTAAGTGACGACACAGCGAACAAGACACACCAGGTTTGAAGCAAAAACGACTTTCCCCACATGGTGACATTTTACTGCAAAGCCTGGAGCCCACACCAGCCCTGCCTGAGGCTCCAGGATGAGGTTCTGGAGGGGAAACGGGCAGCCCCCCGAGAACCCAGACACCGCGCCATCTCTGTCACGTGTCAGGAGGCTGTCTCTGATGTGTGGCAGACGGTGGCGTGTCTGCACCCCTGCTTGGGGCCACGGGATGACATGCATGGGATTCCCACCCCAGATGGCCCCCACCACAGTCCGCGGGCCAGGTGCCCAGTGACCTCCTGTCGCCCCATCTCTGCTTCCAGGGGCTTGGGTCCGGGCAGCTGGGGAAAGGAACATTTGGCCGGAGGTGGGGTCTCCTCTTCAGCTCCCTGCACACCTGCTCAGGGAGTGGCCTTTGCCTGGGCCTCTCCTGGCTCCCACCGATGAGGGCCAGGCTTCCTCGGCTGGAAGTGTGCACGTCACAGTGACCAGTGCTCCCCGTGCCAGGCCGGCATCGGTCCATCCACGTTACAGCCCGGCGCTGGGGGTCCCTGGCCTGGACGTGCACGGCCGGGCCGTGCTTTCCACAGCCGCTCTGACCCAGGGGAGGCAGGGGTCCGTCCCAGCTCTGCCCCCGACACGGGGCTGCTGCACAGCCTGCACCCCAGGGAGCTCCACGGCCCCCTCTCCTTTTCAATTGACAGTATGCGATTTTATTTGTTACATTTGCCTCGTAGGAATTAATGAAGTGAAATAAGGACTGAGGAAGTGCTCAGAGCCCAAGGGTAACACCACAATGCGTTTGGTGCTGTCTCCCCGCTTGGCTGGGTAGTTCGGGTGTATTCTCAGGGCTTTGCAAAACCCCCCCCTTAATCCCGCCCCAGCCCCTCAAGGTGGGCAGTCTCCTCCCTGTCCCAGAGGAAAGCCATGGATGTTCGGGAAGCTTGAGCCATGGTCTGGCGCCCTGGGCCGTCTCACTGCGCCCTTTACCTGAAGAAGGGGCCGCGCTCCGGAGAGGTGGTCGGAAGCACAGGTGCGCTCTCGCCCGTCTGCTCCGCCCCGGATGCCGCCCCGGATGCCGTCCCGTCCCGGATGCCCTCCGTCCGTCAAGGTCAAGCCTTGCCCTGGGGGCCTCGCAGGGCGGCGCCAGCGCTGGGCCTTCGGTCAGACGTTGCAAAGCTGGGCCCTCGGGCCAGTGAAGGCACGTCCGCGGAGTAGAGGCTCCGTATCCTGATGCCTCCTGCTTGTCCGGGGCTGTCCCGTCCACGGCCAGCTCAGCAGGACCTGCCCACGTGGGCCTGTGGCGCGTCCCCTTGGTGGGTGCCCAGGCCCGCGGGGTCGAGCCCAGCCAGCTCGCGGAGCCCAGAGTTCCCCTCCACTGCAGTCCGTTCCCTTCCATTCCTCCACGCGGTGCTTGCTCCTTCCTGTTTTGGGAAGGACTGAGGGGGACAGCCAACCAGGGGCGTTTCCTTCCTCCGGTAGGGAGCCCCTCGGCTCTGGGCTCTGCTCTTTCCTCTGCCTCCCGGGAGCGTGCTGTCCTTCCACGGAGGGCCGTGGCACGGCGCCGTCTGCCTGTCCTATGGCGAAGGGCAGATAGCGGGAGCCCGCCGAGGGGCATCCCCAGAATCTGAAACAAGATGGGGCCAGGGCCCGAGGGCATGTGCCCTCGCAGGTCAGGTGTAGGAGGGAGACAGACTGGGGGCTAGGTCGGGGTGCCTCAGGCTGGGAGGCTGAGGCAGCTGGGAGCAGAGGGTCCGAGGTGGGAAGAGTGCTGGCAGCAACGGGGGGCCAAGACCCAGGGCCCTGAGGGAGAGAGAGGCTCGCCTCCCAAGGAGTCCCGGGGGACGGTCACCCTGCTCCTCCGGGTGTTTCTTCTTGACTGTTGCTTTCCTTCAATTATACACGTTCTTGCCTCTAGAATAAAATATTCCCAGACACTGGAAGGACCTTAGGAATCGACTATCGACGGGAGTGGAAACTGAGGCTCAGGGACATCACCCAGCTTGGCATCTGGCATCTCTGGGCAGTGTCCTTGACGGCGGTGTCCCAGCTCCTGAGCCCGGGGGCTCAATCCCAGTGCCCGGCTGCCTCCTCCCCACTGCGAACCAACGTCTTCGATGGGGCGGGACTCATTTCCCCACTGTGTGCAAAGTGCTGCGCTCACAGCTCAACACAGCCCACGGGCCACACAGCTCCTGGGGGCGGGCGCCTGGTCCTGGCTTTGTCTCTAGGTTTCCTTAGTTTCCCGCTGCCTTTTCCAGCCTCTGAGCTCTTGCGTCAGAGGTCTTCTCTTCTCCAGTCCGCGGAGCTTGCTGCCCCCACGTGCTGGGCTCAGGGGTGGGGACAGTCTCGGTGAGTGTGGGAGGAGGACCCGCGGTCTCAGGGGGGCTTTATTTGTGAGGGTCGGCTGTCCACTCCCTGTGGCCACGAGAGTGTGGATGTGTCCGTTCTGGTTTTCCTAAGGGAGGGGGCTGCGCTAGGAAGTGGCAAAATCACTTTCCAGGCCACAGTTTTGAATCTGTTTAAGCTCGCCCTGGAAATGAGATGCTCAACGCAGGGGAGGGAATGATAGAAAAACAAGAAAATCAATCTGTGCGGGAGGGCCTCTGTGGACAGGTCACACCGAAGACGCGTGGCGGGCTCAGTCCCCGAGGGGCTGTGTGCAGGGACCACCCAGACCCGGGCAGCAAGCACCCACCCACCTCCCGAAGGGATGTAATGGGGCCTTGTTTCCCTATTTACGTGTCCACAGCAGTGATACTGGATTACAACACAACAAAAAAACCCTGCCCGAGTAAGTAAAAAACAGCTGTTTTGACAAGGATAAAATAAAAACGTTAAATGTTAAGAGAACAGTTTTTTTCCCCATTTAATTGTAAACAATTTCGTTTTCTCTTCGCTGGGGCTAGAACACTGACA
>PITA01033968.1:0-12148 GCA_004023965.1 Spilogale gracilis | reverse complement strand
ATTAGGTTCTTATTACCACACCATAATTATAAGATATTCTAAATCTGGAATTTTGTCTTTTCCTAAAAAGACAAAGGGTTATTTTCATTGTCAACATTATACCCCTTCATCACTGAGAACTTACTGAAAGACTGGCTAAGTGTGACTCTACTAAGTACCTTTTGTGTATTTTCTTGTTAATCCTATAATAAACCTATGGGATGGGTATGGCAGTTGTTCCTGTTTTATAAATAAGAATGTGAAGATTTTGAATGGTGAAGCAGGAGTAAGAATAATGTGGAATAATTCTGCATGTAGGCAGCCCTTCTCCATGCCAGGACTTGACTCTGCTAAGTTCAGCCATTACACTGAACAAAATCCTAGCATGATACTGAACTGTAGCAGACTCTCATTAGGTGTAGTATTAGTGTGATAGAGTTGCTAAACCAGAGAATTTATAAAGAAGCTTCAAGTATGTTTTAATTCTGTTTTTCTTTCCATTCAATCCCATATGCCTTCATGGAAGAATCCCACAATCAAAGCATATTCAGAAATAATTTCAGCATGCACATGTGCTTTCTTCATACTGAAAATAATATTTTGACTATTAAAAAATACTTCTCTAAACTATTATAAGCCATAAAACACAACATAAGAAACAGACTGTGAAGCAGATGGTGAAATTCAAGTTTTCATCAAATACAAAATACCTTTCATATAATTAAAAAATATCAGGATGAATAACTCCTCACAAATAACTTATATTTTCTCCATGTTCCCTAACTATAATATTTACCTTAGTGAATTTGTACGTAAGAGATTTATAAAAAATGACAAATTACCAAATATTTATGAAATAATTAACATCAGTCTCCCAGATTAGCATGATTGCAAACACATGCTGAAACAATCTTGATTTTGTTCCCAGAGAGAAAAATAATCATAACAGCATATTTTAATCACTCAAAAGTAAAGACATTAGAGTTTCACACTTACTAAAAATGTGTCTTTGTTTTATGAATTGTATACCTTCTAAAATGGAAGAATGACATTTAGACATTGCAGAGATTCTATTCTATTCTTTTTTTTTTAAAGCTTATTTCCCACAGGTGCAATTGCAGAAATTCTGCACTGCATGCAGTAAATAATGAGCAGACTTAAGGGTCTGAGATTATATAAAATAAAGAAATACATAGATTAAATATCAGTAATGCAAAGAAACTCTAATATTGATAAAAAGAAATAATACATTCATACCATTATCAAGTTTCCCCTAGTTGGATGGAATTTTGTAACACTAGATTATTTTGTTCAGCATTTTAAAGTACATTCTCTGCAGCATTTGGCCATAAAATCCCTCCTGCTTGAAATTATTCCCATTTATTTTATTTTCACTACATCTTGTTTTCATGGCTCTTAATCTGGTCATCATTTTTCTTTTCTTTTTTTTTTTTTTTTGTCTTCTTCAATGACTGAGGTTTTCCTCTCCTAACCAATGAGAGGAATACCTTAAATAAAGACACTTCCCAAAGTTGAAAGCAAAATCTTCTAATCCATTCACTAGCCTATCATCCTTCCTTGAAAAATTTCTCTACTCCCATTGTAGGAGCTATGCATTGTTTGAATATGACACTGAAGTCTGGTCTCTTTTAGAGTCCAATTTTATCCCTAACACATATTTTTATCTTTTTTGCTAAAAGGTACTTCTTCTTGGGGCGCCTGGGTGGCTCAGTCCTTAAGCGTCTGCCTTGGGCTCAGGTCATGATCCCAGAGTCCTGGGATGGAGCCCCGCATCAGTCTCCTGGCTAGGCGGGAAGCCTACTTCTCCCCCTCTCACTCCCCCTGCTTGTGTTCCCTCTCTAGCTGTGTTCCTCTCTGTCAAATAAATAACTAAAATATTAAAAAAAAATAAAAGGTGCTTCTTCTTGATACTTCTTCCAGTTACTGATATCAACATACTTCCAATACAGCAGAAATGAAACTGTGATAATAATTTTCAGTGTTTCTGTATTGCCAAACCTCATGGCATATCTTTATTAAAACTCATGAATACTACCTCTGAAAAGTTTTTTTGAATATCTTCCCTCTTCGCTGCTATGGACACTTCTGTTTGCTTATTGAGATTATTAAAACCGTTATCTTTTGCCCTCAGTTTATCTCAAAGTTTTCCTTCACATGGGCATGGATAGATAGCTGTGTAAGCACAGAGATGAGCTATTGTCTGGGCAAAAAAAATTATTTGATTCCCCACTGTGAAACCTCTTAACATCATATTCAGTGTCCTCCAAATTTCAATACCAGTGTATAGCCTGAGTCTTGATGTCTGAAAGATCCTGCCCTATCGTACTTGCTCCCATCCGTGTCATGGACCCTTAATTCTTCATGACTTTCTCCCACTCTTGCCTTTCCTGATAATGATCCCATTTCTGAAATGGCATTACTGTCCTGCCACGGAAACAGTATGGCTCCAAAACAGATGTCCTCTCCCTTGTGAAGCACCATTTTACTCTAGCTAGAATTATTGTCCTCCTTATCCATGCTCTTAAAAAGTTTCCTTTTAAGCACTCTTCAAAAAGTCTAGCTCTAGAGTCTATACCTTAAATTAAATCACTATTTATATTAAATATTTAATAAATCATCAATATGTTTATCTTAGTTCTACTTTAAAGATAAATGATATGAACAGAAAAATGTTCCCTATAATTCAATAAAAACATTAGACTTTTTTTTTACATGATGGTTACTAGTTTGGATGTTAAGTATTTGTGCTGAATATTTACCTTAAGGAATTTCTTAGCTTTATTCTCCATAACCAGTTATCACATTTACATAGATTTATAAGAATGGAAATATTTCCTATAAATCTACATTATTTTATAATAATGGAGAAGAACAGACATATATAGTTTATATATGTCTGTTTTTCTCTTTGTAATAGTCATATATCTTATTTTTAGGTAAAGCAAGAATAGCTTGAAAGAGATTATTTTTTATTCTCATGGTTTAAGAAGGCATAAGTCTACTATTCTCAGCTGCAGGAAAAAAAACTAATAAACCAAACCAAACGCATATACTCTATAGGAGTGCAACAGCAAATGTCCCTCATTAACTCAAATGCAAATGAATAATAGGGCAGCTTTAGGCAATTATAACATGATGTGGTGGTTAAATTCATGGACTTTGCAGTAGGCCCCGTGATTTGCATCTTATCTCCTCTACTGGCAAATTACATGATTTTGAATATCCTATTTTGAGGACAATATCACAAGATTGCTTTACATAAGAACTATAGAGAATTATAGATACAAAGCCAGCCATATGTCTATACATCGACAACAGAAATTCTTAACTTCATTGGCTGACAGTATATGAGGATACAGATGTGATTATACAGCATAAGGTAAGAGACAAAGGAAGATGGAGGAATTCTAAGAATTATCAGATGCATGAGATAAAAATAACATTAAGCAACAACTACTACTTTTCTTGTGTACTTAGTCTATACTGAGTTTTGCAAAGGTTTTCCATATGTTAAATCCTGTAAATCTTGCTACAAATCTTCTTTGACAATACTCAGTTTTACAGAAAAAGAATGAAAGACAGGTGAGGTAATGCACACAGGCTGATGAATGGCAAATCACCGATTTGAACTCAGGCCTAACCAGTCCCAAAGACCACGATATTAATCACTAAAGACTGAGATGTTATCCCAATGTCAGAGTCATTTTATAATTATGAGAAAGGTCAAGTATTTATATACTTTCTACTTGTTTTAGGGTCCATATACCCTTTTCTTTTAAGACTTAAAATTTTTATAAGTTATAAGTTTACAATAAACTTACAAGGTAGGTCCAGAGAGTTCCCACACAGCCCCTGCTCCCATACATGCTTCTTATCAACACTGCTCACCAGCATGGCATATTTTATACCAAAAATGAACCTACATTGACACATCATAATCATACAAAGTCCAGAGTTTACCTAAGGGTTCATTCTTGGTGTTGTACATCCAACGGGTTTGGAAAAATGTATAATGATATGTATCCATCATTATAATATCATAAAGAATATTTTCACTGCCTTAAAAATCCTCTGTGCTCTGCCTGTTCATTTATCCCCTATATAACTACAATATTCCTCAAAACCACTGGTCTTTTTATTATTTCCTTAGTTTTGCTAGTTAAAGCATACCACATGTAGTCTTCTAGATTGGCTTATTTCACTCGGTAATATGCATTCAAGTTTTCCTCATGTCTTTTCATGGCTTGATAATTTGTTTTTATTTACTTGACAGAGAGAAACACAGCTATAGAGGGAACACATGCAGGGGGGTGAGAGAGGGAGAAGCAGGATCCCCATCAAGCAGGGAGCCCGGTGAGGGGCTTGATTCCGGGACTCCAGGATCATGAACTGAGCTGAAGGCGATGTTTAACGACTTAGTCACACAGGCACCCCAAAAATTTTTTTAAAGATAATTTTTTTAAAGATTTTATTTATTTATTTGACATAGAGAAAGAGAACACAAGAAGGCAGAGCAGCAGGCAGAGAGAGAGGGAGAAGTAGGCTCTCCACTGAGCAGGGAGTCCGATGCGGGACTTGATCCCAGGACCCTGGGATCATGTCCTGAGCTGAAGGCAGCTGCTTAACTGACTCAGCCACCCAGGCTCCCATAAAGATAATTTTTTTAAGAATAATATTGCTTAATGTAGATATAGCACAATTTATGTATCCATTCACCTACTGAAGAATATCTTGTTTCCATGTTTGGATAATTATGAATAAAGTTGCTATAATCATCTGTGTGCCATTTGTTATAGGGCTATAAGTTTTCAGTTCCTTTGGATAAATATCAAGGCACATAATTAATGGATTATATGGTAGAAATTATTAGCTCTGATTTATTTTTTTTCTAATATATACATTCAATACTGTCAACTTTCCTCAAAGCACTGTGTTCACTGTACCTCACAGATTTTGATGAATTGTGTTTTCATTTTAATTTCATTCAAAATATTTTTAAGTTTCTGTTGATATTTTTTTGTTGCCTCATATGTTATTTAGAAATGTGTTTAGCCTCCATGTATTTTGGGATTTTCCAGTTATCTTTCTTTTTTTTTTAAGATTTATTTATTTGAGAAATAGTCAGCACATGTGAGAGAAAGAGAGAGATAGAGAGAGAGCATGAGCGGGGAGCCCAACTCTAGGGGCTCAATCCCAGGAATCCAGTTCGATGAACTGAGCCAAAGGCAGATGCTTAATTGACTGAACCACCCAGGAGTCGTCCAGTTTTCTTTCTGATACTAATTTCTAGATTAATTTCACTGTGGCTTGACAGCAGACATTCTACTACTATGCTTTTAAATTTGTTAAATTGTTTTATGGCTCAAAATGTGATCTTTATTAGTCAATATTCCATGTGAGCTTGAGAAAAATGTGAATTCTGATGTTAATGGATGAAGTCATCTATAGATGTCAAATTATATGCAATTGATTAATGGTGTTATTGGGTCTGACTGTGTTCTTACTAATTTTCTGTCTGCTGGATATGTCCATTTCTGAGAGAGGTGCTGGAGTCTAACAGTGATAGTGAAAATACCTATTTCTCCTTGCAGTTCTATCAGTTTTTGCCTTATGTAGTTTGATGCTCTGTTAAGTGTACACACATTAAGAATTACTATATTTTCTTGTACAACTGACCCCATCTACCATTATGTAATGCTTTTCTTTATTCATGAAAATTTTCCTTAATTGGAAGTTTGCTCTGTCTGAAATTAATGGAACTACTCCACTTTCTTCTGATTATTGTTAGGATGGAAGGTTTTTCTCAATTCATTCACTTTCAATATATATGTATCTTTACATTTAAATTGGGTTTCTTGTAGACAACAGGGTTTGGTCATGCTTCTTGAACCACCCTACTGGTTCCTGTGATGGTTCTGCCCCTGAGTGTCTTCCCCGCTAAGCCATGACTCCCTACCTTTGCCCATCTCTCCAGTCTTAGGAATGGAAGTTTGTCTTGTGTTTTTAGGCATCCAGAAAAAATTTATTTTTCAGTGTACTCAGCTTTTTACCCATTAGGATTGAATGGTGACCTCCAAGCTTCTTATATATAAGCCAAAATGGAAGCCATGATATTCTTACTTTTAATCAAGAGTGTCAATTTCACAAATTTTGCTTCTTTGGTTAGATTGCATGTCATTATTTTAATGCAAAGAATATGGTCCTCAAAGATATAAATATTACTGGGAAATACAGTCAATCTTAAATTATGGTTTTATTATTGTTAGATTATTCTGTATACCAGATAGCTGATCTCATGTTGTACACAACTGGACCATTACTACAGCAGCATTTTTTTTTAACCAAAACAGGGTTCTTTTAAAAGATTTTTATTGATTTTTCTTTTGAGTGACAGAGAGAGAGGGAGAGAATATAAGCAGGGAAGGCAACAGAGGAAGAGGCAGAAGCAGGTTCCCCACTGAGCAGGGAGCCTGATGTCGGGCTCCATTCCAGGACCCTGGGATTATGACCTGATCCAAAGGCAGATGCTTAACAAACTGGGCCACCCACATGCCAGAATCCAAATAGGAGTTTAAGAAAAATGTTAAAATTCTATTTATTTAGTCAATAGATAGCTGTTGACTGTCTACTAGAAATATCTTCTATTTGGATTCATTGATCAATTAACTAATTAATTCATTAACTAAGTCAATTTAATTGAATTTTCATGATAAATTAGGTACTCCAGTAGTAATTGTCAAGCCAGAAAGATTAAGAAAGGTATTGGTCCTGGGGATGCCTGGTGGCTTAGTCGTTAAGCATCTGCCTTTGGCTCAGGTCATGATCCTGGAGCCCCAAGATTGAGTCCCGCATTAGGCTCCCTGCTCAGTGGGAAGCCTGTTCCTCCCTCTCTCACTTCCCCTGCTTGTGTTCCCTCTCTCGCTGTTTCTCTGTCAAATAAATAAATAAAATCTTAAAAAAAAAAAAAGAAAGATATTGGTCCTGCTTAATACTGTGTTTTATTGTGGACTGTTACTATAAACACTAAACAAATAAATACCAAGAGAGATCTGAGCTTCTGTGGAAAGTTAAACAATTTAGTGCTTTGAGAAGTTTTTACAGAAAGAGAGAAGTGTCTTTGAGGAAGAGGGAACAGCATGGTAGGAAGGCCAAGAGGTCAGAGGCGTGAGCAAGAGTCTGCTGCTTCAGAGGAATTGAATAAAATTTCATGTGGATAGAGTACAACAAACGGAAGCAGTGTTAGGAACAATGGCTAGAGAAAAGGGTGAAGGAGCACACATGCCAGACTGTGAAGGAATTCTGGAGAAAAGGTAAGTATTATAGAATTATATTATCTCAAAGAGAAGACAGAAAGATTGTAAATAGCATAGCCATGTGTTGAGGTATGTGTTAAAGTCACACAACTGAGGTTTGTGGGGTAAAGAGATTGGAGAAGGATAGTTTGGCATAAGGCATGAGTTGGAAGGCTACTCAGAATAAGCTGGGTGAAAGATGATGATGCTGGTTTTCAAGTAGGATGGTGGCAACAAGATAGAAGTATGACAAAATTTGAGACAAAAATAGTTCTGACAAGTTTATGACCATACACTTAATATATTATACATACATATTATGTATAATGTACATGTGTTATATTATACATAATATCAATGTGGAACTTAGGGGAAGAGGAAAGATTAGCCAGAGATTAGCCATGATGATGCAGGATTTTGGCTTGAGTAATGTGATCAACTAAAATAATATTTAATATTTATTGGTCACATTCTATTTGCCATACTGTATTCTAGGTGACTTACATGTACTAATTTAATATTCACAACAATCATTTGATAGAATATTGTCCTTATTTTACAAAAAAGAAATATGAGGCATAGAGATCAGCAGCCAAGATTACACAGTATAAATAGCAGAGCTTAACACCTGCTCCTTCAGAGTCCAACCATTTAATTATTTTGCTCTTTTGCTTAGATTGCTGTGATATTTACTAAGACAGAAATGGAGAAGTATTCAATTTGGATTTCAGAGATGAATCCTGTTTTGGACTTTTGGATTTTGAGGAGCCTGCAATATAGCCAAATGGGGATTTCCAGTGACTACTTCAGTTCTATAATCCTACAAGGGAACTGCGGCTGGGATAATTAGATTACAGAGTTTTCAGTAAACAAGTGAATGCCGAAGTCATGGAAGTAAATGAAATTGTCAAAGTAAGAACAGAGATGGAAGTCGTGTATCATGCCCTGTTCGTGGGTTTTAAAGAAGATATAAAGATGCAAAACATAATCCCCTCATAGATTTCCATCTCATGAGAGAAATATATCATTAAACAGACAATTACAGTATGGAGTGATAATCGCTAAATCAGAAGGCCAAATCACTGGCAATAATTTACCTCCTGTAAGGGAAGGCCATAGTCCATGAAACTATTTCCTAGAGGCTGCAATATCTGAGCTAAGTCTAGAATGATGGCCTGCAGTAAATCAGGTGAAGAAGAGTAAGTATCAGATTACCTGGGCAGTAGACCTTTAGGTAGTTTAAGCAGTCCAAGGAAAGGCAGTGACAGGGCTCCAGACAAGGATGCCACTTGGGAAGTGTAATTCCTGTAGGATGGTTGTACTGTGGATGTCTAGAAAGAAAGTGTTGGGAAGGAAGCCTGGGGGAGGTTGCCAACCAACAGAAAGCCTTACAAGTAATGACCTCTGTTCTCATTTTATCCAGCTTGTGCCTTGACAACACAGAAGAATATCCTATATAAATGTGAATATTAGAATATTTTAAATAAGCTCTGTGTATTTCATTCATGTATTCAGATGAACAAAGGAATAAGTCACAATCTCATGCTCAAGTAACCAAACAATAAGAGCCTATTTTTTTCCACATCTTAAAGAATATTTTACATGCTATCCCTGAGTTTTAGCACTTAAAAATATTGCCATGCCTGAAAGAGTTAAAAAAGCAGTGTGTAGGAACAAGATGCCAGTTTGTTTTTCATTAAAGAAATACTAACATACTGCTTGCCTTCACAAATTTTAATTCTGTTGTCATAATGTACTTTACCTGGAGTCACCCCTGCCTGGTAATTGGAAATCCCTGAAAGCAGAAAGTAATTTGCTCCCATGCATAATTATGTGAAGGAGTCTGACCACAGCATTGCTGACTACCTAACACTTTTAACTTTTCAAGTTAAATTCTACACAGTGTTGCAATAAAAATCAACATATCTAATTTCTTTGAAAAATTGATTTCTCAAAATGGCAGTGTCACATATTCTTAAGCTTTGTCAAAAAAAGAAACAAAGTGATAAAGCTTACTTCCCAAATGCCTGAAAAGTACATTTTTTTTATTCTTACTTTTCATAACACTAGCTAATATTCTAAATCATGGTCAAGTAATATGTCCCCAGTTAAACTGGCAACAGCATTTGAACAAATCTGGAAAAAAAAAATCTGGAAAGAGCACAAGAAAAAAAGGAGAAACATCTGTGTATAATATGATTTTGCAAAATTATGAATGTCATTAACAAGCATAATTTATGAGATTCTTTTTATTTATGCTAATGTATTACTCAAAGTGTTTTCTAACTTCTTATTTGGAATGTAATAGAAGATTTCAATATGATTGACACAGACTTTATTCTTCCTGTCACAACTAGTTGTTTTTCTCATGCATGTGTGTGTTTTGCAGTGTTCCCACAGAGTTGTTAATGAGCCATCAATTATTTGTGCAAATTGGAAGAAACAAAAAATCTCTCCACTCAAGGTATTAGTACATGAA
This sequence comes from Spilogale gracilis, assembly GCA_004023965.1. NCBI lineage: Eukaryota > Metazoa > Chordata > Mammalia > Carnivora > Mephitidae > Spilogale > Spilogale gracilis. Next base: position 2,377 of record PITA01033968.1, on the reverse strand, counting down.
TTTAAAATTGAATGAGAATATCTGAATTTGAATACAAGCATATTAAACCTTGTATCCAGAAACATATGATTTCAAAACCACTATTTTGTGCTTTAAAGAAGTTAATCTTTGAGTAAGAGATTCCTTCATGATGGGCAATTAAGCTACATTTGATGGAGGAGTAGAGTTGTGTATTATATATATGCCAGTTGAAGCAGAAGATTGAAACATTATGCATGTTTTATTTATAATCCAATGTAGTACTTTGGAAAGTGACATAAATTGTGACCAAAAAAATGAGGTATTCAACATGTACATCATGATGAAGAATTTTATAGTAATGTGTCCAAGTAAACAGTGAATTATCCCAGAGCATAAATATCCTACTAAAGGGGGGGCTCTCTTTCTTTCTAGACTTTTCCCTTTTGAAATTCTCCCCCTTTTTTGCCACATGAGCTCTTATATTTTCTGAAGATATTAATAGTAATATTTTATACAATTTCCCCAGTGTTACTTCCTCTCTTTCAATCTTGCTTCCCTTACCTTTCCCCAAATTCCTTACTAGAATTTTTTCAGTCATCAGGAGAGGAGAAAAGGTACATGATGGCTTATTCTTCTTTAGTACTGATTCTATGTTAAACTCTTGTTTTAGCCCTTTTTATTTTTTTATTTTTTTAAAAAGATTTTATTTATTTGACAGAGAGAAACACAGCAAGAGAGGGAACACAAGCAGGGGGAGTGAGAGAGGGAGAAGCAGGCCCCCCACCGAGCAGGGAGTCTGATGTGGGACTTGATCCTGGGTTTCCAGGATCATGACCTGAGCCGAAGGCAGTCGCTTAACCAACTGAGCCATCCAGGCACCCCTTAGCCCTTTTTAGTAGTTATTACAATAGACCCTTGTCATTTGCTGCTATTGGCACCCTGGTTCAAAGATGAGGAAACCACGAGGTTATTCATAAAACTACCAAGTGAGAGAATCAGAGTTTTAACATGGACCATCTGTTTTTAAGCCATAGTTTTTCATTTATATTCTATTTTCCTTTCTTTTAGACAGGAATCTTAATGAGCAATAATTGGTGGGTAAAGGTGAGTTTAAAGAGAAAGGGTGCTTTTGTGACTTTCTGAATAAAGATAGTGAAAAGCCATGTTCAATGTTTAAAGGTGCTGGATAGAAAAGAGGAGAGGAAGGAAAGTTGAAGAGGTATTGTGGTATATCACTGCTCATGATATTCTGGACAGGCAAATAAAGAAACAAGTTATTTTGTAGACCTCTGGGGAAGAGGGCAGAGAAAGAGGATCCTAAGCTTACCTCATCCCAGAGATACACCTAGATAATACTTAGATAACTCACATCAGTATATCTAACCCAGAAACACTGGCAGAACTGACTTTCTACAGTTGATCATAGAGAGGAGGCCTCATCATAAAAGGTAGGGAAGGGAGAGGCACACAAGGGAGTGAAACTAATCCGTGAGACTAACCACACAAAGTAGTGAAGAGGAAGAAAGGAATCAACCTCATTAACAATTGCACCAAATAAAATACCTAGGGATAAACTTAAGGAGTTCAAAGACTTATACTCTGAAAACTATAAAACGCTGGTGAAAAAAGCTGAAGATGACACAAACAAAAGATATCCCATGCTCGCAGACTGGGACAACGAATACTATTAAAATGCTCATACTATCCAGAGCAATCTACACATTTAGTGCAATCACTATCAGATACAAACAGCACTTTTCATATAACTAGAACAAGTAATACTAACATGTATGGAATAGCAAAAGAACACAAATAGCCAAAGTCATCTTGAAAAAGGAGTACAAAACTAGAGGTATCACATTCCAGGTTTCAAAACATAGTAAAAGCTACAGTAATCAAGATAGTTTGGTGCTGGCACAAAAATAGACACATAGATTAAAATAACAAAACAGAGAACCCAGAAATAAACTCATGATTATATGGTCAATTAATCCATGAGAAAGGAGACAAAAATATACAATGGGGAGAAGATGGTCTCTTCAACAAATGGTGCTGGGAAAACTAGACAGCCATGTAAAAGAATGAAATTGGGGGGTGCCTGGGTGGCTCAGTTGGTTAAGCGACTGCCTTTGGCTCAGGTCATGATCCCGGAGAGCAGGGATTGAGTCCCACATCAGGCTCCCTGCTCGGCAGGAGGCCTGCTTCTCCCTCTCTCAGTCCCTCTGCTTGTGTTCCCTCTCTAGCTGTGTTTCTCTCTGTCAAATAAATAAAATCTTAAAAAAAAAAAGAATGAAATTGGACCACTTTCTTATATCTTAGACAAAAATAAACTCAACATGAGATCTGAAACCATAAAAATCCTAGATGAAAAAATAGGTATTCACCTCTTTGACATTGGTTGCAGAAATGTTTTTCT
>PITA01033967.1:0-12142 GCA_004023965.1 Spilogale gracilis | reverse complement strand
TGTTGCTATAACTTCTCTCCATTTCTTTCCCCTCTTTCTTTTTTTCATACAGTTAAATGTAAATAATTATTTAAAGCATCTATCAATGAATGAACTAAGAATCAAAGCCATGGCTTCATATTATTTCAGTATCTCTTATCAAATAAACCTGAACCCCAATTTAATAGTCTCTCATTTTGCAGTTCTAGGTTAAAATCCATTCATTCATTATTTCAAAACCCACACCATGTTATGGTCTTATCACCTTAAGAACTAAAAGTCATGCTTTAAGTATACTAGCTAATTTAACACAAATTGCTACTTAAAAGAAGACACTGGTTTCTTAGAGAAGGGGGAAAACTGCTATTCTGCAAACCCTAAAACAACTGATCTGAGGTTTGGGTAAATGAAAAGTAACAAGAAATTTGTATTCTAGTTGTTTCTAGATGGATCTTGGGTATTCTTAACTACAGGGAGAGCTCTATAAATGTAATACCAAATGTCTACAAGTAAGCGTAGATAATTATCCCCGTGCACAGAGGAAATGTTTCTAGAACTGTATGTCATAATGTTTTAATATCTTTACTTGGAACATATGCTTCAAACTATCAGGAAGACAGAGGCTGTAGGCATCAACTGAGCTTTAGTCTTTCCTGGTATCCCTCCCTACATTCTCTATCTAAGGTAAAGATCAAACAAAGCAGGATAGTGGAGAACAGTCTGCTTAGCAAATATATCCAATCAACAGATGCTTCCTTCCTTTTTCTTTCTTTCTTTCTTTCTTTCTTTCTTTCTTTCTTTCTTTCTTTCTTTGATGAGTTTGTTTAAAGCTTTATTGACTTTGTTGATCTTTTCAGAGAATCAGCTGCTGGATTCATTGATCTGCTCTACTGTTTTCTTAGTCTCTATTTCATTTATTTCTGCTCTGGTGGTTCCCCCCCACCACCTTTTTTCTCTTGCCTTTGGGCTTTGTTTGCTCTTCTTTTCCTAGCTACTTTACATATAAGGTTAGGTTGAGATTTTTGTTTGTTTGTTTGTTAAGGTAGTCCAGTATTGCTATAATCTTCCTTCTTAAAACAGATTTTGTAGCATCTTAAGGATTTCAGACCATTGTGTTTTCATTTTCATTTGTCTGTGTGTGTGTGTGTGTGTGTGTTTGTGTGTTTAAAGATTTTATTTATTTATTTTAGAAAGAGAAAGTGCCTACACAAGCACAGGGACAAGAGGAGGAGGAGGAGAAGGGGAGAGAGAGAGAGGGACAAGCAGACTCTGCACTGAGTGCGGAGCTCAACCCTGTTCTGTGTGAATTTAGAAACAATGTGTATTCGCTGCAATTTTTGGAGAGAATATTCTGAACATACCTGTTCATTTATTTCTTCTTTAAAAATATTTTTATTTCCCTTTATCCTCTTTATGGCTTCTATTTAGGCCAATAGCAGGCAATGATGTCGGGATGTGCTTGATCTGCCCCTCCTGCCAAGCCCAAGCCACTGGAAAACTTTGGTGGAGGTACCTGTGAATGTGAATGAAAGCCCCTCTGGGCTTTCCCCACCTAGAATCCTGAAAGCCACATACCCTGTGGGTCAGAGCAATATGTCCTTTGTGTGCTTATTCAAGACATATAGTTTCTCTCGGTAATCTCTCGTATCTCTGTATCTCTTATCTGTATTTCTTGATCCCTGTGCCTCAATGGTCTCAACTTCTGTGAGTTTAAGCAATCACTCTGTACCTTGCAGTAACAATACTAATCCTGTCTCTAGGGCGGTGCAAAAGCAGTTAAAGATTTAACTGCACCACCCAACTTCCTCACTTTTAAATAATAAAAGACTGGGACCCCTGTCAGTCAAGAGAGACAAAGGCAGAGGGCCTGCAAGGAGGTAGCAAGAGAGAGACTGAAGGCTGAAGCAGCAAGAGAGCCTGCAGAGAGAGACTGAGAGACAAAGGCAGAGAGCCTGCAAGGAGGCTGCAAGAGAGCCTTAGAGGAGTGTGCAGGAGAGCTGAAAAAAACAGCGAGAGAGCCTGCAAAGAGAGACAGAAACAGAAGCAAAGAAAGCAGCAGAAAGAGAAGCAGACAGAGAGTAGAGAGACAGAAGAGGAGAGAGAAGTAGAGCAAGAGGGCCAAAGCCAGAGCTAGAGAGCTAGAGCCAGAGAGCCAATGCTAAAAAGTGAGAGCATGAGCCTGAGCCTGCTTCATAGGTCTCTCCTGACTGACTTCGGGTCTGTCGGCTTGCATTAGATATCCGTGTCCCTGTCATTATTTCGCCCGCGGTTCGGGACCCACATCTCTGCCGAGGCTGGCTCCTCCGGCGGCGACAACACAATGATATTCACAGGCTTTACCGATCTTCTAAGAAATTTTCAATGGTACCAAAACTGTTACTTCATTTTATATTGATAATCATAATCTTTCTATACATATCCAAATGCTTTTTGATGGTCTTTTCCCTCAGTTCTATAGACACCAAGATATTTTTGATGTAATTATGCAACTTTGGAATGTTATATGTAAACATATGTATAATATTATACATTTGCTATCAACCTTAGCTAACTTTTTAATATAAAAATATATTATTTTATTATTTTAATAACATAAAATGTGTTCTTTTTAAAAATTTTTTATTTAAATTCAATTAGCCAACATACAGCACATCATTAGTTTCAGATGTAGTGTTCAAAAATTTATCAGTTGCGCATAACACCCAATGATACATTAGTACTATACTAATTTTAATGATACACTGCATTAGTCTATTGGTCCATCAGACTGTCTAGGAACTTCTTAGATAAAGTAGGCATCAATTAAATCTATATGGTAAAAGAAAACTTGCTACTATTATCCATTGTAATCCATGATCCTGTAAAAGAAACTCATGGGAAAATTATGGATTACTCTACTACACTCTAAAACTTTAGTTTTACCATTTCTTCACTATTATCATTAATTTATAAAACACTCAGTTTGGGTATTTGTATTTTTTTTAGAAATGTAAAGTTTCTTTTAAATATTTTTTTTCAGATCCAAAATATAAATCTAAATCTTAGTCCTGATAGATCCTATACACAAGCCCAGAGACAAGTTCTTTTAAGCTTCCCAAACTTCAATTTCTTTGTTGGTTAAAAGAGGAATATTAAAACAGCTAAATAATAAGCAGTGAAGGTAGATTTCTGTACTGTGCAATACTACCAAAGCAACTATGTTGTAATCTTCTCAATCCATCCTACACACCATCACTGCTTTCTGAGCACCAAGGAGCTCAGTCTTGGATTGGGAAGAGGCATGGAGGGCATGGGAACAGTAGACAACTCAGACTTGAGCAGAGCTGAGTCCTGACACATAGACAGATATGATCCACTGCTGGTTTAAAAGGTCCTAGCTTGAAAATGAGGAAGGCAGCTGATCAGACTCAAAGGTTGTTATCAGGACACATGGTTGGCTTTCAAGCACTCCCAGGAGGACTCTTGTATGGCTCCCTCTTTTCCACTTAACAATGCTACCAGATCTTCAGATCCCCCTCCCAATATCAACTTTTCCAAAGTTAAGCCCTTTCCCTTTCCTTTGTTGTTGAGTAAAGGGTGCATAGATAGAAACTTTTATAGCCATTAGCACACATATAAAATAAAACTTATTAGAAAAAAAAATTAGAAGCAGAACAGTAGCATTGCACTGACCATCATGGCAGTTCTCTTCTTCAGACAGGGGCATGCCTCAGTGGGGTTTACCTGTAATGAATATACTATAGAAAGAGATTCGTGGGGGTGGGACTTTAATTCTCTCCATATTTATAGGGATAGGTGCCAGAGAATAATCAATGATGTTGGTTGAGAAACTGGTCGTCTTTGAGAAGCAGAGCCTCTCAGAGCAGCAACTGGAATCTGCCAGTGCTTCCTTGAGCTGACTCAAACCTAGTAAGACTGATTTTGATGAAGATTCTAAAAAGGAGAGGAAATGAGCCTCTGGGGTTTCCATATTTGTTTCTCCACGCTATTCTACTTCATCAACCCTCATCTTCTATAGGTTGAAGGGAATGGGCAAAGGAGTGTGGTCAACATCTATCAGGGCATTTTATTTCAATGTTCTCTACTAAATCTCTTTATGGCCTACTCTATTCTTGTTTCTCAAGAGCCCAATGAGAGAAAACAAAACAAAACAAAACAAAAAACATCAGTAGTTTATTATTAATTGCATATTTGCTGTGACAGTTTCCCTTCAGACAACACTGGAAGGGGCTAGAAGTTCTGGAAACAAGGAAAGCATGAAGATAAATTATCAAAATCTTATCTTACTACTTCTATCTCACAGGGCTTTTCCTGAGATTTAAATGAGATAACGTATGTAAAGCATTTATCCTAATTCCTTCCTGTTTTTTTTTTTTTTTAAGATTTTATTTATTTGACAGAGAGAAACACAGCCAGAGAGGGAACACAAGCAGGGGGAGTGAGAGAGGGAGAAGCAGGCTTCCCGCCGAGCAGGGAGCCTGATGTGGGGCCCGATCCCGGGTCTCCGGGATCATGACCTGAGCCGAAGGCAGCCACTTAACCAACTGAGCCACCCAGGCGCCCCTAATTCCTTCCTGTTAAGCGTAAAATAAGGGCTTGATTTACTGAACTTCATTTAGTGGCTATTAGTTAGAAGTCAAGTTTGTCATGAAATGTCCCTTACATACAAGTTAAAAATGAAGACAATAACACATTCAGACTCATTTCAATATAGTAGTGACTACTTCTTTGCATTCAATCACTTTAAGCTGACTTGTTGGTTTGAGGTGTATTTGTTAACTATCAAATAAAACTGGCTTGGTTATTCAATCTCTAACAATGCCATTTATTGTTACTAAAATGTATGAAATATATGGGATCCAATATAAAAAAACTCATAAACCATTTATAACTATGTGTTAGCAATAAATAAGACTGACAAGCAAAGTAAATCAAAATCTACTTTAGTAATAACACTTCCCATAAGAATCTACTTGGTTCTAAAGGATTATACATAAAATATACCTAATATCCTTAAAAAGGTCCTAAATACAAGGTATATTTAGCTCCATTTCTTGGGAAAGGAAAGTAAGTATAGGAGAAAATAAATGGCCCAAATGCCACATGACTAATCAGTATGAGGAGCAAGACTCAAGTCTAGATCTACCTCACTCTCTAACTTAACTTCTATTAGATAAAATTACCCAAACCACCCATTTCTCTATTCCCCAGAACCAGTAATTTCAAGAAGATTTCACTGGTTGTATACATAGTGTACTCATTTTCTGAGAGTTATTGTGAAATTTCTTATCCTTATAGTTCTAATAATAAAGCAAATAAATTGAAATGAAAATGCCATGTGAATAGTGAGGGATATGTATATTAATTATTTCGCAGCTCCTTTGTGACAACCAAACAAGGTCTTTCTTATCTGAATCCTGGTTTCAAGCACCAGATTAATATTAACAAACACAAAATGATATCCAAATCTCAAGAAAAATTAACAAAGCTTCCTAATTATCTAACCTATTCCTCAGTTGCTACAAGGTATGTCAGCACTTCAGTCAAATTTAAGCAATTTCCGTTGATTACTAGAATAGCAATACTCTTGATTATTCTTCTTTTCCCTTTCAATGCTGTCATCAGATATGTTATATGGCCTGGAATTTTCACACTGACTAAATCTTATATTCAAAAACTTCTTTTAGCTTGAACACCTATTGGATTACTAATAAATGCTTGGCTAAGGGATCACTCTAATAGTTTTGCACTGCATACAACATAATATCGTAATATATACTGAATAGATAGAAATTAAAACCCAAAAATATGGTCTATGTATGTTGGTATTTGGGAGAAAGAACATTTATTTCAGCTAAATTAGCACATATTACATGGGCATTAAACTACCCACATTGTCTCTGCTATATTAAATTCCTATACTGAGTCCTTCAGTCCAACTTTCAAAGACCATAATTACTATAAATAGTACTATAAATAACTATACAGGTATGTAAATGAAAATGCATGCATAATTATATATGCATTATACACAGATATATACACATGTATGCATTTGAACTACTGCATTCCAAAGCTTAATTCTATTATTTCATTATCATCACATCATCCACTAATAAGGCACTCACAACATACAAACCATAGGATGGACTACTGTTTGTCTTTGTTTACAGGAAGAAAAAGAAATTTCTTTCAAAAGGGATTTACAGTCTCATTTAGAATACTAAAAACTGCATGTGAATCTTAATCCTGTCACTTGCTATGCAAATACATGCACCTTTCACCCATGTTCACTATTTCTAGATGACAGTGTTCCTGTATTAGATGATACACACCCTGCATTAGTCAGGGTCCTCCAGGGAAGAACCAATAGGATACAATAAAAAGACACAGTCGATAGACAGATGACGATAGATAAATGATAGATAGATAAATGATTGATATATAGATGATTGATAGATAGATATAGATAGGTAGATAGATAGATAGATAGATAGATAGATAGATAGATAGACAGATAGATATAGATAGATAGATAGATAGATAGATAGATAGATAGATAGATAGATAGATAGATAGACAGGGCTAGAGAGAGATTTATTATAACACATAGGTTCATGCAGTTTTGGAAACTAAGGTAGTCTATGATCTGTCACCTGTAAGCTGGAGATCCAGGAAGGCCAGTTTTATAGTTTGAAGACCTCAGAGCTAGAGAGCTGATGCTATAGATTCCAGTCTTGATCTAAAGGCCTGAGATCCTGGGGCAGTGAGGACAGGAGAATATCAGTACTCTGGCTCAGGTAGTCAGGCAGAGAGCAAATTCAAGAATCTACCACCTTTTTGTTCTATTTAAGTCTTTCTTCAATGACTAGATGGACCACTCACCCACACTGGGAAATAGCATCTGCTTCACTCAAGTCACCAACTCAAATACTAATTACTTCTGGAAACACCATCAAAAACATACTGAGAAATAAGGTTTAACCAGATCTCTGGGCATCCAGTGGTACCCTCAAGTTGAAACAGAAACTTAACAGCCACATACAACAAACCTCAGCTCTTCCATAAGTAAAATAAAGATGATAATAATAGTTATGTAACATTTAACAAGGGTAGGTGTACACACTATTTGGGACCACTAAGTTACTTGTGAACAACTTTATTAATTTGATGGATGTTCAATGCTGGGAAAGTACATGCAAAATATGCTTCAGGGACAGGGTTATAGACAAAAGCTAATTCCGTAGAAAGAGTGGATTTCTATCCTACTAATTTGAAGGGGAAATAATTAAGCCTATGTACATAGCTATGATATTTATTTTTTCTTTAAGAACATTGATTCTTAAACTTACAGAGTCATAGTTAGATAAAATATCTCAATACCTCAACATAATTACTGGCTTACACAGAAAATGAAAATGTCATGCTATTCAAAGGTGGCTGTGGGCTATTCTGAGTCACTGCTTTTGACTGAATGATAACACATAAAGGAAATTCTGGGCACACTATGGTGAACATGGCAATTTGGGGTATGTGCCTATGTATACAATGCCATCAGGAATTTAGACCCCTTGTAAATGCTTCCAATTATCAATTTATGCAGACCTCTTATTTCCAGATGAAAGACTATAGAATATGTACCCTAAATCCTCACTATTAAGAGATTTAGGGCTTTGTCCACAGATTGACCCTCTTTTTTTTTTTTTTTTTAAAGATTTTATGTATTTGACACAGAGAGTGAGAGAGAAAACACACGCAGGGCAAGTGCAAGAGGGAGAAGCATGTTCCCTGCAGAGCAGGAAGTCCTATGTGGGGCTTGATCCCAGGACTCTGGGATCGGATCATGACCTGAGTCAAAGGTAGATGCTTAATAACTGAGCCACCCAGGTGCCTCTGACCCTCCTTCTTAACAAGTTCTGACCTAAAGATAACTTGCAATATTAGCATTGTTAGTGTTTATGTCCTGCAATTGCTTTCATGATTCCCCAAATACTGGCCCATAAAATAAAAGCAAAGAAGAAAAAAAATTATATAAGTAACAATAGATCAATATTAACCAATTAGTAAATGAGTAGGTCCTCTCTTCTAGAATAGACGCTTGAAGGTGGCTAATTATTTCAGTAGGGTACAATACCAATGTCACAGGTCTGATCCCCAGACAGGCCAAAAAAGGCATTAGTTCTCATGTTTAATAGAATAGGTGCCTGATCAGAGAAATTCTAAACTTTAGAACCCTCCCCATGCCCTACCTGAAGAGGAGTCCTTAGTTCCTCTTCCCAAATTGCCTTTCATTGATGAAATCCCAGTGATGTTGGAATACTTTGATGAGATGTACATGTGACATTAAGAAGATTAAGTTTAGAAGAAAAAATGGTTTATAATTCTAATTACATAAGGCAAGATCTCCTGGCATCCCTGTGAACTAGAGTGTCTCAAGGTTGAGAGATCTTAGAAAATCTGGGGATTCAAAGTGGAGTAAGGAGAAAGGAAAATGAGAAAGCAGACTTCTCAATGAAGCCACTCACTGAAAAGAGAGCTGAAAATAAGTTCACACTAGCCTTGTGGAGAAAAGTGAACCAACAAATAATAATAATAATAAAAAAAACAGAGTTTAGGGCTTGTCACGATCCTGGACAGCATCAGAAACAGAAAACTCTGGCAGAGAACCCTGTTAATGGCCTGTTCAAATCTAGTTGAGGAACATGAGCTGTGAACACATAACTAAGCAATTCCTATTTGGAATGTCCTCTGTGCCTCAAGAATTTATTTTGGGACACATAAAAGTGTGCATGGTGTGAAGAAGAGTTTTAAGGGGGAAGGAGTTAATTTTTGAAGCCCCTTAAGCAATGAATAGGCCCACAGTTGTGTCCCATCCACAGAAATTTATGTCAAGAAAACAGATCCTGCTTAAGCACTCATAGCTGTTATTAAAACTTTCCAGGCTACTTTCTTTCCAAAATGAAGAAATTCTTTATTTTTCTAAAATGTCACAATTCAGTATCAGGTTCAACTACTGTATGAATATAAGTAAGTAATTCATTTATAAAGATCTGCAAATTTCCCTCCAAGTTTCACTTCTACTCCCTCACCTGTGACCCAATACAGGACTTTCATATAGTTTCATGTAAGGTAGAGTCCACCATAGTAACACAAGGAAGGAAAATAGGGAGTGGGTGATGGGGGCAGGAGATGCCTCCTTGTACACAGGGCCGTTGGGAGAATGGAGAGGAAGTTAACTTGGAGGTTCTTGACTCCTTGAGATAACTGACATAAGAGAGTAATTACATAATCAACAAAATAATGTTAGTTCTGATGATGTGAGATTGGAGGTTAGGGAGCAAGACTGAGGGCCATGGCAGAATTGTACAGAGGTATGAGTACCTCCTTGGTCTGCCAAAATTGATATGAAGCTCTTGATGTCTAGATGGCTTGAGGACACTCAATAATCAAATATGTAGATAGGAAGAAGGTAAAAAGAATAATTCTACCTAAAGTTATGTATATCAATTTAATATTTGAGAAGAAAAGATGGACATTCAGGAATGTAACTATTGAGAGGCTGTCAGGAGGATAATGATTCTTAAAACTTTCACTTTAAATAATATACATACTTTGGATTTAAGTCAGAAGTAATGTAAGAAATCAGTAGGCATATCTGAAGGTATTAGAAAGTTAAACTCTTAATGTAGGAATACAAATTTACTGAACATGCAACTTCTATTTAAAAACTGAGTGAGCTTGAATCTGTTAGAATTTTTACCAAGGTCTAAGAAATCTCAATGCAAAGAATAAGAAAGCACAATGAAAAGAGGAAATGAGAATTCTTATCTCAAATCTACATGTTCTATTCTTGGAGGGGGAAAAAAACACATTGAACAAGGCCCCCACTTCTCTCTTGCACTACTATTTATTAATACTACATGAACCTGGGCTAATTTCTTATAATCTGAAGGAGGTAATCATGAAATCTAGAGTTAATATTTACGCTGATATGCAGCTACCACTGAGAGAGGTTTTGAAGACTTTAAAAGGATGAGTGACAATATGCAATTTCCTGATTAAAAGAACTATTTTTTTTTTAAGATTTTATTTATTTGACAGAGAGAAAAACAGCCAGAGAGGGAACACAAGCAGGAGGAGTGAGAGAGGGAGAAGCAGGCTTCCCACCGAGCAGGGAGCCCGATGTGGGACTCGATCCTGGGTCTCCAGGATCATGACCCAAGCCGAAGGCAGTTGCTTAACCAACTGAGCCACCAAGGCGCCCCAAAAGAACTAAATTTTTTAAAAAATTTCTTATTGCACTGTTGACATTATGCACAAAAAAGAAACATTTTGGAACAATTCAAGAAATAAACCAACCAAATAAACCAAGCAATTAGATACACTGAGAAACTTGTGCACAAATGAACAAGAAAACAACAAACTGACACACAAAGCAAAGCAGCCAACAAATAAACAAAAATACGAAGCCATACACAAGAAAAAAAAAACAAAACAATACCCTTTTTTCCATGCTTAGATTTTTGATATCTTCTGCATAATACTCTTCCAAGTTCTAATTAATGCATTTGCCTTTATAAAATTTAGATTTTATTATATGATTTAGTATAAATGCAATGAAATTTAAGTGTTAAAAGTTACAGGAGTATTCTAATATATGTTTCAAATCTTCCAAGATAAAATTGGCTTTAATTCTACCTCTCTACTCCACATGTCACAAAGTTGTTTTTAAAATGATGAATTATAGCTCCACAGAAAATATGTTAGATTTTCACACAGAGATCATTTCACTAATGTGATTCAGTCAAAAGATATTTCATCTGTTGTAGTCAAAAAAGAAATGACAGATTGCTAAAGGAGGATGAACTTTTGATTAACAGAAATGCACACATGGCTACAGAAAAATGATTTGTTGAAAAATCTAAATAAAACTAATAGCAAAAATATTAAAAGATACAAGAAAAGTCATTTTAAGAATTAGTCTGCTCTTGATCTTCAGACTGTTAGTTGCAATTAATACTTTTTAACAAATATTTAAATCTTTAATAATTGTGACCATTTAAAGAACAATGATAAAACAAGTATTAAAAATACCATTTTTTCTGCGTTATTGAATTCTTCTTTTTGAATTTTGTGTAAATTATCACCTTGCTTCTGTTTACAACTTTACCATACCTATAAGTGCTCCTATTTAACATATCACTTAGTTTTGCCCACCTTTAAAGATTTTACTTTATTTTTTATTTATTTGACAGAGAGAGAGAGAGATCACAAATAGGCAGAGAGGCAGGCAGAGAGAGAGGAGGAAGCAGGCTCCCCACTGAGCAGAGAGCCCAACGTGGGACAGGATCCCAGGACCCTCAGATCATGATCTGAGCCGAAGACAGAGGCTTAACCCTCTGAGCTACCCAGGTGCCCCTAGTTTTACCTGCCTTTAAAGACGACAACACACAATATGTATTCTCCTGGTTGTTTTATTTCAAACAATATTGTTTTTGAGATGCATTTATGTTGTATGCAGTGCATTCATTTTCAGTGTTGTACAGCATTTGGTTGTGTGAATTTGTTAGTTCTGCCAGTGGACATTTTGATTATGTAAAGTTTGTTTTTTCTCCTCTAATGCTGCTATGAACATGTATCTATGGATTAGTATAATGCACAAAAGCTTCTCTAGGGTACACATATCTATGAGTGTAATTTCACAGTTGTAGAATATGTGCATGTTTAATTTTATCAGGTAATGCCAATTTGTTTCCCAAAACAGTCCTAACAAACCATACCCCAACCTACAGTGTATGAAACTTTCTCTTTGTTCATATCCTCATCAACACTTAATTTTTTAAAAAAAGTGTAAATTTGGACAATCTGGTGAGGGAAAATCATATCTTTTCATTATTAATCAGGACCATTAATTTTAATAACCCTAAGCTTTGTTTCTTAGAATTTGTTAATTTCTTATTTATACTTCTTATCAATTTTCTAGAGTCACTTTTACTTTTTTGCTAGATATGTAGAAATACTTTATATATTCTGAGTACAATATTTTGTCAGTTATTAGCATTTTAAGTATCTTCTCACAGGTTGAGATTTGTCTTGTAACTTTAAAGTATATTTTAATATGCAGATGTTCTTAATATTAAGATGTTTTAAGTTAAGAATTATA
>PITA01033966.1:0-12144 GCA_004023965.1 Spilogale gracilis | reverse complement strand
GGATCTGGTTTGGTTTGGTTTTGTAAGATGGTAGACATTATGTAGGATGTGTGTATGCTGATGGGAATGCTCCAGGGGGAATGAAGAACTGATGATGTAGAGGGATTAATTTATTTTCATTCGAGAGAGAGCGTGTGTATGTAGCTTTAAAGAAATCTTTCCATCTCCAAAAATTCTAGTAGACAGCTTGCAGACAGTGGCATTTTTCACAGAACTAGAACAAATAATCTTAAAATTTGCATGGAGCCACAAAGACCCTGAATAGCCAAAGCAATCTTGAGAAAGAAGAACAAAGCTGGGGTGCCTGGGTGGCTCAGTGGGTTAAAGCCTCTGCCTTTGGCTCAGGTCATGATCTCAGGGTCCTGGGATCGAGGCCTGCAGTGGGCTCTTTGCTCAGCAGGGAGCCTGTTTCCTCCTCTCTCTCTGCCTACTTGTGATCTCTCTCTGTCAAATAAATAAAATCTTAAAAAAAAAAAAGAAGAACAAAGCTGGAGGCATCACAATCCTTTATTTCAAACTATATTACATGGCATGGTAATAAAACAGTATACTATTAGCATAAAGACAGATTCACAGATGAATGGAACAGAATAGAGACCCCAGAAACAAACCCACACATATATGGTCAATTAAGTCACAACAAAGGAGCCAAGAATATACAATGAGGAAAGAGGTCTCTTCAATAAATCATGCTGGGAAAACTGGACAGCCACATACTAAACAATGAAATTGGACTATTATTTTATACCACACACAAAATTGAACTTGAAATGGATTAAAGACTTGAATGTAAGACTTAAAGCCATACAACTCCTAGAAGAAAACAAAGGCAGTAAGCTCTTTGACATCAGTGTTGGTGATGACTTTTTGACTCTGACTCCAAAATCAAAGGCAACAAAAGCAAAAATGAAAATGTGGGACTACATTAAACTAAAAAGTTTCTGCGAGCAAAGGAAAACATCAACAAAATGAAAAGGCAACCTACTGAATGGGAGAAAATATTTGCAAATCATGTATCTGATAAGAGATTAATATCTAAAATATATAAAGAGCTCATACAACTCAACAACAAAAAAACCCCAAACAATTCAAAGAAAAAACTGGCAGATGATCTGAATAGACATTTTCCAAAGAGAACATACAGATGGCCAACAGGTACATGAAAAGATGCTCAAAATCACTAATTGTCAGGGAAATACAAACCAAAACCACAATGAAATATCACCTCAAACCTGTGAGAATGGCTATCATCAAAAAGACAAGAAATAACGAATGTTGGCAAGGACGTGGAGAAAAGGGAAAGTCTTGTGCACTGTTGGTAGGAATGTAAACTGGCATAGCCACTATGGAAAATGTATGGAGGTTCTTCAAAAAATTCAAACTAGAACTATCATACAATTCAATAATTCCACTTCTGGGTATGTATCCAAAGAAAATGAAAACATTAATTCAAAAAGATATACTTACAGATATATATAATGGAATACTATTCAACCATAAAAGAGAATGAAATATTGTTATTTGGGACAACAAGGATGGACACCGAGGGCATTTTGCTAAGTGAAATTAGAGAGAGAAAGACAAATATGTACAATCTCACTCATATGTGGAATTTAAAAACAAAATCAACCAATGTCACAGAGAAAAAGAACTGGTGGTCGCCAGAGGTGGTGGGTAGAAGGTGGGTAAAATGGGTAAAGGGGGTCAAAAGGTACAAACTTCCAGTTATAAAATAAATATGTTATGGAGATAAAATGTACAGCATAGTGACTCTAGTAAATAATACTCTATTGCATACTTGAAAGCTGCTAAGAGAGTAAATAGTAAAAGTCCTCATCACAAGAAAAAAATTTTTTGTAACTATGTATGGCAGTGGATGCTAACTACCAGACTTACTGTGGTGATTGTTTTACAATATATACAAATAACAAATCATTATTTTGTATACTTGAAACAAATATAATGTTATATGTCTATTATACCTCAATTTAAAAAATGATCCAACTAGGGGCACCTGGGAGGCTCAGTCCTTCAGCGTTTGCCTTCAACTCAGGTCATGATCCCAGGGTTCTGGGATGGAGCTCCCACATTGGCTTCCCTGCTCAGCAGGAAGCCTGCTTCTCCCTCTGCCTGCTGCTATCCCTACTTTTGTTCCCTCTCTGGCTGTCTCTCCATCAAATAAATAAATAAAATCTTTTTTTTTTTTTTAAATCCAACTATATGCTATTTATTTATCACTTTAAATTCAAAGGAACAAATAAATGAAAACAGATGGTAAAAGATAAATTATGCAAACAGCAACCACAAGAAAGCTGGGGTGACTGTGCTAATATCAGACCAACTAGACTTTAAAACAAAAAAAAAATGTTACTAGAAATAAAGAAGGACATTTCAAAATGATAAAGGAGTTGATCTATCAGGAAGATATAACAATGATAAATACATATGCACCTAATAACAGAGCACCAAAATACATGAACCAACAAATGATATAACAGTAAAGAAAAAATTCCTCATGAAGCTTACCTTCCAAAGGGTAAGACACAAATAAACAAATATAGATAATACTAATTAAATGCTATACAAGATTGAAAAATTCTAAGGCTGTTTGTTATTTTAAAGAGAGTGGTCAGGTAAGGCCTCTGTGAGAACATGTTTGAGCAGACACCTGAACAAACGGGGAGAATGAGCCATGAAATATTTGTGAAAAGAATATTCTGAGGGGAAGGTGCCAGGTCCAGAATATCTTCAATGCACTGAGCTGGACAAACAGTAAGAAGTCTGATGGGTCCATACTGACCTGAGGAGAGGGAATGAGGTCAGAGAGCAAAGAATGCCAAGAAAAAGCTGGAAACAGGAGGAGCACTGGGAGGAGAGGCAAGAGAAAAAAGGTTGTTACCTCAGTAAAAAGTGCAGGCCACAAAGTTAATGTTGCATTGCCATAGTAATGATCTGGTTGGTTTAGTTCTTAAGTTGCCATTACTGCTATTTTAGGCTAATACTTGACTTTGAAGATTTTATACACAATATTTTTGTTATACATCACAACTTGGCCACCTGCACTCCAAAAAGCCAGGTTGAATTTTCTTAAAGGGAGCTTAGTTTCTCTTGGTGATTCATGTATGCACATACATTCTGTGATTTCATTTCATACTGTACCATACAGGAACATTTTGTATAATGAACTTCTTTTTGTTTTACTATCATTAGTAGTATCATGGTCCCATTACATGCCTACTAACCTCACAAATGTGTCATTAGTTTTTACGAAAAAAATATGTAAATATGTATGTGTAACATGACAATTTCTCTCCAAAGCAGGACTTAAGTATTTTGTAAAAGTTTCACAGAGTTTTTCACGTGAATTCAGATTTACCCCAATGCCAAGAATTATGTTCAGATAGGAAAAAAGAAACTTGTTTTGCTCTCAGATAGACAAATAGATTGCTTTGGATTTTATGTAGCTTTAGATTAGAATTTATTTATTTATTTGACAGAGAGACACAATGAGAGAGGGAATATAAGCGGGGGTGGGGGAGGGAAGCAGGCTTCCTGCCGAGCAAGGAGCCTGATATGGGGCTTGACCCTGGGACTCCAGGATCATGACCTGAGCCAAAGGCAGACGCTTAAGGACTGAGCCACACAGGTGCCCCTGTAGCTTTAGATTTTTAAAAATCTGGGATTTAATCTGTTTAACTAAAAGTGATTAGAAAAATATTTCTTTGGAAAGTTTTTTTTTTTTAATCTAAATATGATAGGAAGTCACCGAAGAACTGAGGCAAAAGATGGCTAAGAGTGACTCATGTTTTAAAACAGTTACTCTAGCTGCTGTGTGAAGAATAAAGAGACTGCAGGGGGGATGAGGAGAAGCCAGGAGGCCAACTAGGAAATTACTGCAGTTGTTCAGGCAGAGCAAATACAGAAAGATTACAGCGGGTTGGACTATGGTGGGAGCAGTAGAGTTGAAAAGTGGTCACAGATTCTGAATGTATTTTAAATGTAGATGAATTAGATGAAAAGTATGAGAAAGAGATGTCTATAATTATGGCTAAGATTTTTTGGACTAGGTTAACTGGATAAATAGTAGTGTCATGTGCTGGAATACAGGGGAGGAAAAAATGGGGGGGGGTGTCACAAGTTCAGATTGGATCTGTTACATCTGAGATGCCAATTAGATACTCACATGGAAACATACTGAAGGTAGTTGAATATACAAATTTGCATTAAGGGTAAAGGTAAGATTATTTCGTTTAACCCTCTAAAAATCTAGTATGGTAAAGATTATTTTCTATATTTTATAGAGGAGGAGACTAGAGCACGGATAAATTATATGAAGTGTCTAATGCCACCTAATATATAGAAGCAAAGTCTGGAGCCAGGGTTTGAAACTATCTCTTTGACACCAAAGCCAAAATTCTTTCTACCATATCTCCTCCTCCTCCTCACCAAACACATGTACCTTGCATCTTCAATTCAAAGTTTTGTTATAAATAAAACCCCCTTTGATTTGTGCCTGGGTCTTAATTTATAAAAGGGACAACAAGGAGAGGTCAGTGCCACCAAAAGGAAATATTAATGTTATTCACCGTTTGGCCAGAAAAGAGAGAGGCACTTTATGCCACATCAGGCCCACAGGTGGAAGTACTGGTGTGTCAGGAGGCAAAAAGGAGCCAGGGAAGGCAAAAGCCACAGCCTTTCTTAGGGTTTCCACAGGAAAGGTGGGGCAGGATAAACAGTTTAGGATTGACCAGTTAAAATAATTCCAGCAGGCTTTGGCACAGAGGCTGTGCCTAGTTGCCTGTGACCTGGCCCTGTGGGTGATTTAGGGTGAGGGAGGAATTGGCTTGGGGTGCAAAAATAAGATAAAGTGGTAGGTGGTGAGGGATTGGTCTGCATATAAAAGGTGTGTTCACAGGTCAAGGTGAATTAGCTATCCCTAGGAAGGGCAGTTTCGCCCTGGCCAGGTAGGTGCCCAATGTGTCAATATAGAATAAAATATGGAAAATAAAAAATGATTAATACATGTTTCCAATACAAACTTCAAATCTCTTCATTGCAAGTTTTCTGACTCTAGATCTCTTAGATAAGAGCATCATAAGAAGACTAACTACCTCAAATTCTTCTGTAAAAACGGTGGTACTTATATATATATATATATTCACAAAAATGTAGGGTCATTAAAAGCTTAACAGGAGACCAAAACAATTAGACAAACTGAATTCTGTAAAGTTGTGCATCAGTAATTATCTATTACTTTCAGATTTCAGAAAAAGGAAATGGATATACAGATCAGAAAGAAAGATCAGAGCTTCAGCTCAAAAAACACCCAGTCCAGGTAAGTTTGTGCAAGTAAAATACACTAGGAAAAAAGCAAGAAGATAATGTGCTTTGATTTTTAAAGAGTGGCTAGCTAACCAGACCACACCCCAGCTAGCTTGCCTAAATCAACAACTTGTCTCACACAAACCCAGAAAATGTCACCTTTACAACCTGATCTGAGATCTGCTCTCAAAATGTTGAAGGAAGATTTGCCGGCTGTATTCAATAGGGCTCACCCCAGACGTTTTCAAGGGAATGGGAATTAGGTTGTATAATCTACATGGATTAAATTTCACTATTCTATTCCATTTAACTTGGGAAGGTTTCAACTATTTTTCTTCACCATGGACACATGGACCTAAGTTTGGCTCAAGAGGATCCTTTGTTTCACAGCCAGAACAGGCCGCCAGGAACAGAATCACCAAACAGGGCACTGAAAACTGATCACACGCCATTCTCTTCCCAGCCAAACCTCTAACCCCAGCTAACCCCATACACCCAACTCCACGCAGATACCTACACCTGGTACCTTTCTTCCAGCATACACTCTGTTCGAGACGGTGACAAGAGACAAGAAAGGAACCCTGAGCCTCTCCAATGCAACCCTTTACCCCTCTCGGAGCTGGAATCCGCTCCCTCGCCTCCACCTGGGTGCGGAGAACCGGGGATCCTGCTAGTCCGACTCACCGGCCCCAGCCAGCCTGCCTAGATCCCACCCGGCCGGATGCTCCTCAAACCCTGACCACCCCCGGAGAGGGAGGGGGTAGCAGGGTCCGCACACTGACAACCCGAGCGGCGCGCAGACCACGCACACAGGCACACATCCCTTGTCCGCGGAAGGGGGAGGCCGTGGCGGGTTCGCTGCGCTGCTTCCCAGGACCCCTGTCAGGAGGGAGCACCCAGGGCTGAGGGGTCCCGCTGGGGCTTCGCCACTCACGGCGATCTCACCTGAGGCGGTTCCGCCGCGGCCCTGCTGCAGCAGCACAACCTGCTACCTTCCGATTGGCTCAGCTTCGGCCCCTCGCATATTCGCTTCCGGGTGAGAGGTGCCTCGTCGCCCCGGCGACCGAGTCGCGCTCAGCGCGGAATTAGCGCGTTTCCCTCAATGCTATAGAGCTGGCGGCCCAGGAGGAACAGCAGAGTCAAGAAAATATTTGCAGCACACCTCTGTCAAGTGAGTGCCCCTCCTCCCAATGCCCCGAGCCGGAAGGTCACCTCTAAGTTAACTCGCCTTCAGCCGGAGCTTGGCCGCTGGTAGCGCCTGTCATCTACACTGGGGATGACGCGGGGACACGGAGGCACGCCCCTCCGGCCTGGGAATCAGAACACCTGGATTCTAGCTGTGTTTCGGCCGTCGATTTGCTGTTGTGACATCTTAGGCAAATGTCATCCTCTCCAGATTTCAGTTTCCTCTATGGTGACAGATGGTCTCCGTCTTCTCTCTCCCTCTAACATTACGAAATTTCAAATGTGGAACCATTTAAGGGCATTTGGAAACAGTTTGGTTTTTTTGTATGATCAACTTAAGTATCCTGCTTAATGAGCATTTAAAGCTTGCTCCCCAAGTGCCATTCATTCACTAGATGTCTGTTCAGTTCCTACCTACAAGTACTAAGCACCTACCACTAAGTACTATGCAGGATACTAGAGTAAGAAAAAAAAAAAAAGATTTGACTGATCTCTGATCCTTGACATAGATGAGTTGGGTATTGTGATTGAGGATTCCAGCACAAAAGCGTTATTTTAACAGGGTTCTAAGTACTATAGTAGGGATCAGCTCAGGGTGCTGTGGAGACTCCCAGAGGAATCTGAGGGCGAGGGGAGATAAAAAAGGCTTTGTTGAAGTGATACCTGTCTTATTTTGTGTGTGTGTGTGTGTGCCTTTTTTCTTGGAAAAATTGGCAAAAATTTCCAGTTCACCAATTTACTTTTCAGTTGTATCCATTATGTTATTCAGTCATTACACCAATTGTGCTATTCATTTCCTAGACTGCTAATTGGTTCTTTTTCATAACCACCTATTTCTGTCTCAAGGATACTACACTCTTTCTGAAGATGTTACAGTATTTTAAAGTCTTCTATCTATTGTGTTATATTTCCTCAAAGGGGATGAGCCTCCTGTCTTTCTCCATTGACACCTAAATTAATTTTTAAGTAAAAATGTCAGTTGTCCTGCCCCACCCATAGAGATTCTGATTTAGTAGTATAGGAACTTGCAAGCATCCCAAGTAATTCTGAGGCATGAGCCACACTTTGAGTAATATTCTGGTAGACTCTATTGTCTGGTAGAATTTACTTATCCCCTCTCTATATATGTTTTCTTTGGTATTGGAAAAAATAATTTCTAGTGATTTAGTCTGAATGTCCCTGAGCTTTGAGGCATAGATTTCCCTCAGTCCTTTCTTTTGACCTGATCTCCATTCTAATCTCATTCTGTTTAGACAACCACACCCCTACCTCTCCCCACTATCATTTACTATCTTTACTTTCTATTCCCTCCTTATGCCAACTCCTCACTCCACTTTACTTCTGTGAGGGCATCAGTAGATCATATAGGTTACCCAAGAGAGATAAAAACATATATCCACACAAAAACTTATACATGAATGTCCACAGCAACATTTTTATAACAGCCCAAACTGGAAACAACCCAGCTGTCTACCATTTAATGAATGGATAAACAAACTGTTATTTGTATAGAGTGGACTATGATTTGGTGGCAAAAAGGGAGGAAGTACTGCTACTTGCTACAGCATGGATGAACCCTAAGAACATTTTGCTAAGTAAAAGAAGCCAACCATAAAGGACCACATACTGTGTGACTCCTTTATATGAAATGGCCAGAATAGACAAAGCCATAGAGACAGAAAGGAGATTAGTGGTTGCCAGGGGCTGGGGCTGGGTTGAGGTGGCGCTGGGGGTAGAGAAGAGGTGGGAATCAAAATTAGGGGAATGAAGACTAACTGCTAGCATTCTAAAATTAGATTGTGATGATAGTTGCATACCTCTGAATATGCTAAAGAAAAGTAGTGAACTGTATACTTGTAAAGGGTAAGTTTTGTGGTATGTGAATTATATATTTATAAAGCTATTATAATAAACAAAAATAGATCATCTAGACAAAGTTATTCATTTCCCCAGGACCCTACACTAGACAATAGGAATGCCAAGTAATCATGATATGCTTGTGATCATATGAAGTGAGTCAGTTTGGTTGGCTCCTAAAGCACATTTGTTATCGGTCTTCTCACATAAATATATTTAAGTTTATGTGACTTTTCTTAAATCTTTTAAAACAGCTGCTGAAGTGTGTAAGATAAACTTTATATTTCCAAATGGAGACAAGTATGGTAAGCATACATTTTAATTACTTTTCTATCTAGACTAAAATTAAGTAGCTTAACAGTAAAAAAATGAGACTATAAATTTTTAACTACTATTGGGATATTAACTCCATTCAATAAAATGACATAGAAATACTAATTGATGGACAGCTTTTAAATTTAAAGTCTAATGTTAAATCTAGACAGTATGCCTTGGAAATCCAGATAGGGGATTTTTCAGTCTTCCCAGGGGTATGGTTTTTAGTGGTTACATGCCCTTCTAAGGGACACCTGTCTGACTCAGTCAGAAGAGTATACAACTCTTGATCTCAAGGTCGTGAGTTTGAGCCCCATGATGGATGAAGAGATTACGTAAGTAAGTAAGTAAGTAAGTAAGTAAGTAAGTAAATAAATAAATAAAACTTAAAAACAAAAACAAGACCTTCTAAGTCCATGGGGCTCCTTATCTCTGGCCTCATTGGTTTCAGTGCTAGGGAGCAAAAGAGACCCATTGGGATGCAGATCTGATTAGTCCTGAACATAAATACTTTATTACCTAGTCAGACAAGGTTCCCATTCATAATGGGTTACAATAAATTTCTTTCTTGTTTAGATGGTGACTGTACAAGAACATCTTCCGGAATCTTTGAGAGAAATGGAATAGGTATTCATACCACTCCTAATGGGATTGTCTACACAGGAAGCTGGAAAGATGACAAGGTATTGTTATAATAACTAACAGTGGATAAGTAAACCTATTGCTTAAATAATTCCTGACATTTCACCATTAATGAAAAACACATGCGAGTAGACTATACAATAAAAATAACGGATATGAACATAGGAGTGATATTAAAGTCATACAGGGCTTGTCCTTTTTTTTTTTTTTTAAAGATTTTATTTATTTGACAGAGAGAAACACAGCGAGAGAGGGAAGCAGGGGGACTGAGAGGGAGAGAAGCAGGCTTCCCGCCGAGAGCGGGGAGCCGGATGTGGGACTCGATCCCGGGTCTCCGGGATCATGCCCTGAGCCGAAGGCAGTAGCTTAACCAACTGAGCCACACAGGTGCCCCGCTTGTCCTTTTTTTTTAAGTTTTATTTATTTAAGTAATCTCTACACCCAACATGGGGCTCAAACTCACTCCACCACCACCCTGCCCCAAGATCAAGAGTCGCATGCTTCTCTGACTGAGCCAACTAGGCCTCCTGTCATCTTTATTATTCTCATCTTTCTCATCTCCTATTCACTGAGTAAAGCTAAATGCATTACATAATTTATTCATCTAACCCTCACAGCACTTCACGAGGTAGGTACCACTAATGCTCCTATTTTACAAATGAGGGAAGTCAGGCTTAGGTTTCTTGCCCAGTGAGCGAAGAAACCAGATGCAGACCTAGGTGTGCTTGAATACAAATTTTTCTTCCTAACAAATTCTTTGTACTGTTTCCTGAGCTAACTAAACTGGCTGTCCTTTAAGATTTTTGAGGACCCTATTATCATCATCATGGACCCCCTAGATGTTCAAATGCCCCAGATCAAGAGCATTTGACTTAGTGGGCTTCAGAGAGAGATGCATTTGAAGGACAATGGGAAATGGGAAATGTCTTATTTTTTGTGGAAATAAAGGGTGATACAATGATAGATTAAATAATAATTAAGTGGATGATAGACATATGTATACATGTTTTAAGTATTCTAGGGAAACTGAGTGTTAGTTACTGAGGTCATTTCCTTTGTTACAAACAGATGAATGGTTTTGGAAGACTTGAGCATTTTTCAGGAGCAGTGTATGAAGGACACTTTAAGGACAATATGTTCCATGGACTGGGGACTTATACATTCCCCAACGGGGCCAAGTATACCGGAAACTTCAATGAAAATAGGTAGGCTTAAAATAAAAAAAGTCATTGTCATTCTAAAAGGTGCTTTTCAGGTATATTTGCTTAAATGTTATATTTAGTTAATGCTAAATATTCTTTTGTAATATATTTCATTAAAATATATTTGTAATATATTTATTATGAATTGTAGGATTAGGAGCACCTGGGTGGCTTAGTCATTAAGCGTCAGACTCTTGATTTCAGCTCAGGTCATGATGTCAGGGTCATGAGATAGAACCCTACAGTGAGCTCTGAGCTGGGCAAGGAGGCTGCTTAAGATTCTCTCTCTCTCTCTCAGCCCCTCTTTCACCTCTCTCCCTCCCTCTCTGTTATTATTTTTCTTTAAAGATTTTATTTATTTATTTGACAGAGAGAAACACAGCTAGAGAGGGAACACAGCAGGGGGAGTGAGAGAGGGAGAAGCGGACTTCCCGCTGAGGAGGGAGCCTGATGCAGGTCTGGTCAATCCCAGGACTCTGGGAATTTGACCTGAGCCAAAGGCAGACGCTTAATGACTGAACCACCCAGGTGCCCCCTCCCACTCTGTTAAAATAATAATAATAAAAAAGGATTATTGGGTTATTTTGGGGTGGGGGAAATGTTATAAAAAGAGGCTGAGACCATCATGAGCCTCCAAAAGAAAATATTCTTGTTGATAATCTATTAGACTTTTCATTTATTTCCTCTTACCTCTCCTGTTGCTATAAAACTTTTTGCCTTCAGCTCGAAATGGAAAGCTTGTCACAAAATTTAGGCCAAAAATTACTTTCACTTGAAATATCCTGATAAACTTTTCCCCCCCTTAATTTTAGAGAAAGAGAGAGGGGCACAGGGAGAGGGAGAGAGAGAATCTTAAGCAGGTTCCACACCCAGCATGGAGCCCAACTCTGGCTTGACCTCCCATCCTTGAGGCCATGACCTGAGCTGAAATCAAGAGTTGGATGCTTAACCAACTGAGCCACTCAGACACCTCTATCCTGATAAATTTTTTTAAAAGCAGCTTTGGGGATAATTTCATAATTGTTTATTGGATTTTGACCTGGTATATGTATGTATTTTTACTAAGCTAATTAAAATTAGTTTTCAAATTATAGAAATGTACTCACTATTGTCCTTTCTGAGCTTATGCTTGAAGGAAAAATAAAAGTGAAATGAAACAAAAGCACATTTTTACAAACTTAATCTTCACACTGAATACCATCCTATGTCATCCAGCGGTTCATGTTCATTTATAAATATCCCTTTATTTCCAGAATTGAAAATGCAACCTAATTGTTAGGAAGTGGTTGATATAGATACATTTTGAGGAGTGGAGAAAAGCGTTTACCTCTTTTGACTCCCAAGTCTGTGCTGATAACAAATTTTTTCCCCTGATGTTAATGAAGGGGAAAAAAAATCTAACCTATGGCATAGGTCTGTATCTTTTTTTTTTTTTTAAGATTTTATTTATTTATTTGACAGAGAGAAATACAGCTGGAGAGGGAACACAAGTAGAGGGAGTGAGAGAGGGAGAAATAGGCTTCCCACAGAGCAGGGAGCCTGATGTGGGACTCGATCCCGAGTCCCCGAGATCATGACCTGAGCCGAAGGCAGTCGCTTAACAAACTGAGCCACCCAGGCG
>PITA01033965.1:0-12155 GCA_004023965.1 Spilogale gracilis | reverse complement strand
TCGACGCCCCCCTCCCCCCAGGCCGGCGTAGCTGCGGGCTCTGCGTAGCCGCCGCTGTGACTCACCTCCTTCCTCCCCGCAGAGACTTGGGTGGCCTCAGCCCTTAGCCCTGGGCCCTCGACCCCATCCCGCATCTCCCTCTCAAGGTGTGTTCTCGGGAGCAGGCGGGCACCATCTTCGCGTTTGATTTCAGGTTCCTCGTGTGTAAATAGCAGTTTTTTAAAATAGTATGAAGTATTTTTACCACTCTTGACTGGTAGTATAAATCAGTAATTAAAATACCCAAATGTCTATCATATATATTTAATATATTAAATTACACAATAAAATAATACCCTAACTTGAAAAAATACGCATTCACTCTTCATGTCATCAAATACAAAGCTCACATGAGAGTATAATGAAACTTAATAATCTGTCCACGTGCCAAGGGACAAGGCTAAGCAGTAAATTAATATTTTTCAATATATTAAACCGGAACGATTTCCTTTCTGAGTTTGTTAAGCTGAAGACTATCAAGGACTCTTTAGAACCTGTTATAATCCAGTGGCTATGAAATTAAATGAGGAATTTGATAAGAAAGAGATAGGCATTTCTTTTTTTTTCTTTTTGTTCAGTTTTAGTTATCAAGTCGATGGTAATCTTTTAACCATAGCATTCATTTCATATTTTAGAGCTTCAAGAACCACGTTTTCCACCTGACCTTGCTAAGGTTACTGCCTAATGCGTGCATTCCTGCCAAAGGTTAGTCATCTTCTCAACTTGGAGGTTTTCAGACTCACTAGGCAACTGTCTAGATATGCAGCCTAAATAGTTTTTGAAACCACTTTTTGGTGTGTCCCTTGATGGAGATTAATGATTTCTGTTTCTTCCTGTATTTTAATAGCGTCAGGTGCTAGAATTAAACTTGCATTTTAAATTTAATTTTATTTAAAAAAATTATTCTCATAATACAAGTTTATATACAATGTTATATTAGTTTCTTGTGCACAGTATAGTGGTTCAATAATTATATATTCTGTGCAGAGAAACTGGCTGTTTTTAATTGTAATATCTGGATTCATGGGCCCTCAGGCCTTGATTGTCTCATCACTATTCTAAGAGATTCATCTCCCAGGAGACCTCAGATGGAATGGTGACTTGATAAGGTCATGTTTTTAGTGCTCATTCAAAGTCTTGTTTGCACGATCTGCATTAATTTCAGTATAAGAAGCTTAAGGCCAAACATAGCATATGGTTTTAGGCTCTATCTGATCTTGAAATCTGGATATTAGATCTTATTTTGCTATAGGGAAAAAAATATCCACAAACCTTCCACAGTTCAAAATTTGAAACAAATTTTAGGAAAAGTGAGAAGTAAAAGAGAATTAATTGCCAAATTTTAGATTTAGCTCCTTTTACCCTAAGGTTTTTTGTCTCAATATTTATTCTATTTTGCCAATTTCATCATTGTGTACCCAAACTGACAGCAATCTAGATGTAATGAGAGTGGGATTGGATTGGAGGAACACAGTACATAAAAGAAGCTTAAGACATTCAAACTGATGTGTTGTCTCAACTCTTACTCCACTTGTGCCCTTTATCACAGTCTTTCCATAATGATTATTTTTACCTTTTATCATTTCTTAAATTATGGTAAAATTCAAACAACATGAAATTACCCATTTTAATGTATACAGTTCAGTGGCATTTAATATATTCATAGTGTTCACCACCATCACGACGCTCTACTTTCGAAACATATTCATCTCCCCAAAATGAAACCCCTTATTCATTTAGCAGTCACTTCCCATCTCGCCCTTGGCAACCACTGATGTGCTTTCTGTCTCTATGGATTTGCCTCTTCTGGATATTTAATACGTATGGCATCATACAATACGTGGCCTCTAGTGTCTGTCTTCTTTCATTTAGCGTATGTTTTCCAGGTTCATCCATTTTGTAACAACCATTAATGCCTCACTCCTTTTTTGAGTTGAATAATATTCCATTATATGAATATGCCACATTTTGTTTATCCGTTTCTCTGTTGATGAAAATTTGGGTTATTTCTACCCTTTGACTGTTGTGAATAGTGCTTCTATCTACATTTATGTACAATTATTTTTTGAATACCCATTTTTAAGAAATATTTTATTTATTGATTTGACAGAGAGAGAGCGAGAGAAAGCGCACGTGCACCAGCAGGGAACAGCAGGCCATCTGAGAGGGAGAAGCAGACTCTCCACTGAGCAGGGAGCCTGAGGCAGGGCTTGATCCCAGAACTCTGGGATCCCGACCTGAGCCAGAGGTAGACACTTAACCGACTGAACCACCCAGTTGCCACCGAATATCCGTTTTCAGTTTTTTTCAGGTATATATGAAGAAGTGGAATTCCTGGGTCATAGGGTAATTCTCTGTTTAATTTTTTGAAGAATTGCCAAACATAGCAACTGCATCATTTTACATTCACATTAGTAATGTGAGTGTTCCAGCCTCTTCACATCATCACCAACACTTATTCTATCCATTTTTTGAAATAATCTCTAAATCCAACATGCGGTTCAAACTCACAACCCCAAGATCAAGAGTTGCACGTTCCTGCAATTGAACCAGCCCCTCCATTTTTTATTATAACCATTCTAATGGGTATGAGGAACTACCTTGTTGCGGTTTTGATTTGCATTCCCCTAATGACTAATGATCTTGAGCATCTTTTCATGCTTGTTGGCCATTTGTACATATTCTTGGGAAAAACCATCTGATGGTTTGCCTATTTTTAATTTGGTGGTTTATCTTTCCATTGCTGAGTTGTAAGGGTTCTTTAAGTGTTCTGGAAGCTAACGTCTTACCAGATACAATCTGGATTTTTAAAAATTTTATTTTTTTAACTTTATCTTTTTTTTTTTTTTTTTTAACTTTATCTTTTTAAAGATTTCATTTATTAAGGCGCCTGTGTGGCTCAGTCATTAAATATTTTATCTCATTTTGTAGGTTGTCTTTTCAGTTTCTTAATAGTGGCCTTTGATGCACAAAAAGTTTTTGACTTTAATGAAATCCAATTTATGTAATTTTCCTTTTATTGCTTATGCTTTGCTATTGAAGAATCCATTACCACATCAAAGATCAGGAGTTTGTCCCTGTTTTCTCCTGAAGAGGAGTTTTATAGCTCTCTCTCTCTCTCTCTCCACACACACACACACATATAGTTTTTAGTGTGTGTTTTATAGTATAGTTTTATAGCTCTCTCTATCTCTACACACACACACACACACATATAGTTTTATATAACTATATATAAATGAGAGTTTTATAATCTTAATTCTTAAATTTAATTTTTTCCATCATTGTATATGATGTGAAGTATGTTTCCAGCTTGATTCTTTTGCATGTAGCTATCTAGCTGTCCATCATTTTCTGAAGAGACAATTATTTCCCAATTGAATAGGCTTGGCATCCTTATCTGAAATCAATTAACCATAGCTGTATGGGTTGATTTCTGGTTTCTCACTTCCATTCCATTGATCTGTATGTCTATCCTCATGCCAGTACAATACTGTTTTGATTACTATAGCTTTGTAGTAAGTTTTGAAATTTAGAAATCTGGGTCCTACAGCTTTTCTTTTCTTTGTAAAGATTGTTTCAGCTATTTAGATCCCCTTATAATTCCATATGATTTTTAAAATTCTTTTTCCTTGTATTTTTTGCTGAAAACCAGACATTCTGAATATTAGAATGTGACAACTTGGAGATTACAGTTTCTCCCCTCTCCTTGGTTTGTTGTTCCTGTTTGGTTGAACAGAATAGAAATACCATATAATCCAGGTTTGCCTATTTAGTAACTTTCTGAGCTATTTTTGTAATATCTGTATTCATTTCTTTAAACTTCAGTATAAAAAAGTGAAAAAGAAATAAAAAGAAAAGAATAAAATTTCAGGGTGCCTATGTGACTAAGTCGGTTAAGTGTCTGCCTTTGAAAAAAAAAAAAGAAGGGCCCCTGGGTGGCTCAGAGGGTTGGGCCTCTGTCTTCAGCTCAGGTCATGATCTCAGGGTCCTGGGATCGAGTCCCACATCCAGCTCTCTGCTTAGTGGGGAGCCTGCTTCCCGCTCTTTCTCTGCCTCCCTCTCTGCCTATTTGTGATCTCTCTTTCTGTCAAATAAATGAATAAAATCTTTAAAAAACAACAACAAAAAAAGGCATCTGCCTTCCGCTCAGGTCACCATCTCCAGGGTCCTAGGATCGATCCCAGCATGGAACTCCCCACCCAGAGGGAGGCCTGCTTCTCCCTCTCCCTCTACCTGTAGCTCCCCCTGCTTGTGCTCTCCCGCTTGCTCTCTAAATAAATAAATAAATAAATAAATAAATAAATAAATAAAATCTTAACAAAGAAAGAAGGGAAGGAAGGAAGGGAGGGGAGAAGGAAGGAAGGAAGGAAAATTCAGAGTGCTATATAGAGTTTGGAAACAGATGAGAACGTTGTTTTTCCTCATTTGTGTCTCATGGTTCCTCTTCCCTTCAGACCCTGACAGAGATCATGACACCAGCCCAAGTGGGGGAACATCAACTAGCCCAAACTTAAGGGGGGGCTGTTCCTCTGAACTTGCTTTGCCTGTTCCACAGAGGAGTTTTATACCTCTCTCTCCCTCTGAGGGTGGGCCAGGCCTCCCCTGACTAATGACAGGTTCCATACAATGTCTTCCTAATAGGACCACAAGAAGGAAGATCAAAATCTGAGGTGTTAGAAGTGTCTCAATAGAATATTCACTCATGCATTTGGTAGTTAAAGAATTTTGAATGTGTGTGATATCCCTGAGGCATAATTAATTCTCACCTAACATTTCTACCTTTGTGAGATGGGGGGCGGGACTTTGAAATTGGTTTTGTAGCTGTTTCCTCTAATCTTCAAGGTACTTTTTGTTCTCTCAAGAATTAAATTGACATGAGACAGATTAGCAGGAGAATCAAAACTACATATATAGGGAGAACCTACATAAGCATGAGAGCTTCCAAAGACTGTCAGGAAAAATGAGGTATAAATGTCTTTCTGAACTAAGGAGAAGGAATTAGAAGACAAGGGCTTCAAAGGGGAGGAGGACAATTCACAGGAAGAACAGAAAGAATAAATGTTTGGTAAAAATCTTTATGGGTCATAGAGAAAGAATGGGACAAAGAGAAAAATTCTAACAGAATTTGCTTACTTCTTCTCTATTGACTTGAGTTCATATTATAATGTAGTTGTCTATGGTGATCTCTCCCTTCCTGGATCTGGACTTCTATCTAAATTCTTTCAGGCAGTTAGTGGGAAGGTCTTTCTTTTTTCCTGGTCCTAAACTCCAAATATTCTGTTCTATTTTTTTTCCTAATTTTTTTTAAATTTTACAGTTAAGTCCATGATGCATTTTGAGTTGATTGTTGCATAAGATAGGAGGTTTAGTTCAAGGTCAGTTTTTTTGCCTATGGATGCCCAATTGCTCCAGCATCATTTGTTTAAAAATCTGTCTTTCCTGGACACCTGGGTGGCTCAGTCAGTTAAGTGTCAGGTCATGATCTTGGGGTCCTGGAATCGAGTCTTGTGTCAGGCTCCTTGCTCATCAGGGAGCCTGCTTCTCCCTCTTCCTGCCACTCCCCCTGCTTCTGCACTCTCTTGCTCTCTCTCTCTCTCTCTCACAAATAAATGGATAAAATATTTTTAAAAAGTTTATCTTTCCTTTATTGAATTGCTTTTGCAGCTTTGACAAAAACATTTGAGCATATTTGTGTGGGTCTGTGTTTGGGCTCTCGGTTCTGTTTCATTGATCTGTGTTTCTTTCCTTCTGCCAATACCACACTTTCTAAATTTCATTCAGCATATAATAAAACTTAATATCTGGTAGAATAATTCCACCCCTTTTCATTTTTTTTCCTCAAAATTCTTTTAGCTCTGGGGTGACTGGCTGGCTTACTTGGTAGAACGTGTGACTCTTGATCTCAGGGTCAATTGGGTATGGAGCCTACTTTTAAAAAATTCTTTTAGCTCTTCTAGGTCAGTTGTTTTTCCATATAAATTTTATTTTATTTTTTTAACTTTATCTTTTTAAAGATTTCATTTATTAGGGCGCCTGTGTGGCTCAGTCATTAAGAATCTGCTTTCGGCTCAGGTCATGATCCTGGAATCCCAGGATCAAGCCTCGCATCAGGGTCCCTGCTCCGCAGGAAGCCCCCTCCTCCCTCTCTCACTTCCCCTACTTGTGTTCCCTCTCTTGCTGTGTTTCTCTCTGTCAAATAAATAAATAAAATCTTTAAAAAAAAGATTTTTTAAAAAGATTTTAAATTTTAAAGATTTTTTAAAAATATTTTATTTATTTATTTGTCAGAGAAAGGGAGAGTAAAGCAGGAGGAGCAGCAGGCAGAGGGAGAAGCAGGCTCCCTGCTGAACAAGGAGCCAGATTCGGGACTTGATCCCAGAGCCTTGAGATCATGACCTGAGCCAAAGGCAGACGCTTAACCAACTGAACCACCCAGGCGTCCTTCCCTATAAATTTTGGAATGTGCTAGCCTATGTCTGCAACAAACATTGCTGGGATTTTTATAGGACTTGCATTAAATATACAGATAAATTTAGGGGAATTTGGGGATTACTCTTTTACTTTCATTAGTTATTCATTCCTTCATTCATTCCCTGACCACTGTGGAAACTCTGTGTTCGGTAGTGTGGATTTTCTATTATTTTCCCCTAAAGCATGTTATGGGTTGTTCTAGCAAGTAGTTTTATTCCTGACAGATTTTATCCTTTTTTAGCACATGTCTGTTTCAGTTTTCCCTTTCTTTCTAGGGAAACTCTCTGGGTCCACGTATGTGCTCTCTCATCCTCATATGTGGCCTTTCTGTAGTTTCCCTGGGAACCCTGGTGTCTTGTCCCGAGCCCCTAACTTAGGTTGAATAAACTCTGTATCTGTCTCCATGGCAGTGGGCACCACTGGAATCTCAGCTCCTGTCTTTTAACCTTCCAGTTGTCACTTTGCACCTGCGCTCTTTGGATTTGAAGCCCACACCTGTCCAAGCTTAGAGTCTTTCATGAATTTGAGAGAAGTTTATAGGCAGATGTGAGGACTCCCCGTGGAACCTCTGTTTCCTAGTTTATACTCTACATTTACAACCAATCTATCACCCCTGTGACCACGTGCCAGACAGCCTGGGGGTTAGTGCAGGGTAACAAACCGGCTAGATGTGGATGTGACCTGTTTCCCTCCTTCTAATGGCCTGATCCCCTTCAATTTCTACCTCTTTTAGGTCACTCTCCAAAGTCTGCTGTTTTTCATTTTTACCAGCATTTATCATTGTTTTTGGCAGCGGGTTAGTTGGATATAACCTAGTCCACCATTATCCCCTTTGTTCTTTTTTATTCCTTGTTAATTTCAAATCATCAGACTTTTTAAGAAGTTATCCCATGGGAGGTATATTTTTATACATTTACCTAAATTTTTTTTTCTAATCACAGTTGTTCTGCTGAAAAATATTTTAAATCTCCGGTGGAGGGGCACCTTGTGACTCAGTCATTAGGCATCTGCCTTCCGCTCGAGTCATGATCCTGGGGTCCTGGGATCAAGCCCTGAATTGGGCTCCCTGCTAGGCAGGAGACCTACTTCTCCCTCTCTCACTCCTCCTACTTGTGTTCTGTCTCTCACTGTATCTCTCTGTGTGTCAAAAAAATTAATAAAAAATTCTTTAAAAAAACGAAAATAAATCTCCAGTGGAAAATCCTCCGTATTTCCTTTCCAAATTAAGTTGATCAGACCACTTCAAAGGAAGAAAGGATCGAAAGTTTTATATTTTTTTAATGATTTTATTTATTTACTTGAGAAAGAGAGAGCACAGGTAGGTAGAGTGGCAGAGGGACAGGGAGAAGCAGGCTCCATGCTGAGCTGGGAGCCCCATGTGAGGTTCAATCCCAGGATCCCGGGATCATGACCTGAGCAGAAGACAGATGCATAACTGACTGAGCCACCCAGGCACCGCAACAATCAAACGCTTTATATTTTCATTGCTTAAACTTAAGAAATGTGAGCTTTCCCTCTGATAGTCAAACTCTTTTGGAGGCTTTTAATTGGTATAAGCACAAGCAGTATTTTTTACCTTTCTATTTCTAATGATTACTGCAAAGTCTCTAGATGGGCAGGCTTGCAGAGAATCAGAAACACTTCATTGCCAATCCACAGTTCCTTTTCCTCACTAAAATTCATTGTATTATTTTTAAAATTAATTTATTATTTTTAATGATTTTGTTTATTTATTTGGGAGAGAGAGAGCACAGGGGGAGAGTGAGAGGAAGAAGCAGATTCCCTACTGAGCAGAGAGTCCAGTGATGTGGGGCTCCATCCCAATACCCTGAGATCATCACCTGAGACGAAGGCAGACGCTGAGGCAGACATTCAACCTCAACTGACCGAACCACCCGGGCTTTTTAAAGTAGGCTCCATGCCCAGCCTGGAGCCCAAGGTGGTGCTTGAGCTCATGACCCTGAGATCAAGATCCGAGCTGAGATCAAGAGTCAGATGCTTTTTTTTTTTTAAAAGATTTTATTTATTTATTTATTTACAGAGAGAAACACAGCCAGAGAGGGAACACAAGCAGGGGGAGTGGGAGAGTAAGAAGCAGGCTTCCCACTGAGCAGGGAGCCCGATGTGGGGCTTGATCCTGGGTCTCCAGGATCATGACCTGAGCCGAAGGCAGTCGCTTTACCAACTGAGCCACTCAGGCGCCCCAAGAGTCATATGCTTAACCAGCTGAGCCACCCAGGCGCTCTTGGATGAAATTTCTTAACAGACCTCTGCATACCTGAGCACTGTCTCCCGGTTTGAGCTCAAAGCGGATGCTCAGGGAAACATGCAGAGCAGGACAGCTCCACCCCTCCCAAAGGGGAACATGCTCTGCGGCTGTGGCTCTAAGGAGTCTGAAGGATGTGCCCAACAGAGCTGTGCGGTATGGTCGTGAATCTGATCCAAGTAGTCTTGGATTTTGATCAGAATCAGAAGAAAAAGTGCTGTAACAGCTTCTGGGTCAAGCTCGACAGTGAAGGCAGGTGTTCCTTGAGCTGTGCACATGGACGCTGCAGGGCCTGTCTGAAAGACAGGTTTGGAGGCCCGATCATGGATGACCAAGTTCACTGCCTCAACTGCCCCAAACCAGAGTGCCCTTTAGCAGTCACCTGGAATCAGGTAACTGCTTACCCGTCTGCAAGCTCACTTCTCGATTCCATTTCCCCACAGGAACCTGCTTCTCAAGAACTTCATTTAAGCAGCTCACCAGGACATTCCCAGGCCTGGAGCCAGGCCTTAATCTCTTCTCTGCCCAGCAACAATGCTGCTTGTGTCTCACTTTAGGGTTCAGCGAATCGGAATACACCTCTGTTGACCATGAAATCAGCAGTCCTCAGCAAGGCAAGTGCTATTTTGTAATGCCGGCCATCTATTTACCTTGTAACCCTGCTAAAATCCCATCATCCTTGGGAATGTTCTAGCTTTTCTTTCTGTGAGCTTGGTGTCTGTGGCCCACATCCTTGAGATAGGTTAATTTGGTTTTCTATAGCATGTAAGCAAAGGACAGCCACACTTGGCTCTCAGAGTGAGAAAGTTTTACATATCGAAGCACTGAAACTGGCCCAGAAGCCGGAGGATCTCCTTGGGTGATAGCATCAGGGGGAGAATGGGATGGGAAGACATCCAGCTTTGTCATGTGTGTTCTGCTTCCTTCCAGTTGAAAGAATTAGTTTAAGAGGAATCGTTTGCATATTATGACATGTTCTCCTCCAGTCCTCCTGGGACCATGGCTGTGTGCTGACTTGTTCCCGTCCAGGCTTCCAGCTGTGACAGAAGAGCCGAGCCCCACCGTGGGAAAGTGTGTCCGCCGTGGTTACGCCTTCTATGCTGACCAACCTCCCTTCCAGTCCTTCCTCTGCTAGGATGTGTGAACTTGACAAACCAGAAAAAAGAAAGTCTCTTCATTGTAATGCCCATTTTAACAGCTGTTTGGGCTCTGGGCACTGTTCTAGGTTCTGGGAATAAATAGTCAAACAGAAGACACAAACACCTCCGACTGCACGGAGCATGCTTCTACTGGTGGGGACGTGGGCAGTGAGCCAACTAAATAAGGGTACAACGAGGTGGTAAGAGGTAAAGCGAAAAAAAAAATGGAGAAGGGACATGGTGTAAAATGTTTCCAGGAGGAGGGTGAACATGAAATTTTTGAGTTTAGGCCAGAAGAAAGTGAGACAAGCTTTTACAGATAACTGGGGCAAGGGAGCATGGGCAGGGCTTTCCAGACAGAAGGAAGAGCTCGGCCATTTCAGCCCGTGAGCACAGCATTGCCCATCATGAATGACAAATGAGGACCCCTATCAGCCACCTCTGTGTGTTGTTTCCATGGCACATATCTTTGATCAGTCAATGAGCGCTTTCCCACAGTCCCCCATCTAGGCTCAGAATCCTCCCCAGCATAGCATGTATGAATTGGCCACTGCTGCCTTAACAAATGACCACAAACTTCGTCACTTAACACAAGTTTCTCATCTCCCGGTTCTGTAGGTCAGCAGCTTAGGTAATATGTAGCTTTGCTGGACACCATTTACAATCTGACAGGGCTGAAATCAAGGTGTAAGCAGGGCTATATTTCTTTCTGGAGGCTTTGGGGATGAATTCACTACTAAGCTCACTCAGGTTTTTAGGGAAATTCAGTTCCTTGTAGTTTGGAGACCAAGGATATTTCCTTATTGTCTGTCCGCTGGGAGACAGCTTTTGCTTCTAGAAACTTCTTTCTCATGCTTTTTGTGTGCCCTTCCTTCTTCAACAGCTGGTGGAGTCCCTCTCACAATCTGAATCTCTCCAACTGTTCTTTGGCCTCAAGTCTTGTTACCTCTAGCCAGGTGTTCTCTGCTTTTAAAGATGTTTGCATGATTAGATTGGCCCCACCCAGCTAACCCAGGATAATCTCCCTATGTTAAGGTCTATAACCTTAATTGTATCTGCCAAGTCCTTTTTAAAAAAAATATTTTATTTATTTATTTGACAGAGAGAGAGAGATCACAAGTAGGCAGAGGCAGGCAGAGAGAGAAGGAAGCAGGCTCCCTGCTGGGAAGAGAGCCCGCTGCGGGCCTCGATCCCAGGACCCTGAGATCATGACCTGAGCCACCCAGGTGCCCCTGCCCAATTTATTTTTATTGTCAAATCAATTCAAATACTGGGGATAAAGGAAGGAATACTAGGATAAAGACCCTGGCACATCTTCCACCTACATTTTTTTAAAAACTAAAATGTCATATTTGTTTTCTTTCTCTGTCTCCTGAACCTTGTGAAAATAAGTTCGTTGTTACGATTCTTATAACTCTAAATATGTCCATCAGACATCTCCTTCAAAAAGGAAATGTTTCTGGGGCGCCTGGGTGGCTCAGTCATTAAGCATCTACCTTCCGCTCAGGTCATGATCCTGGATTTCCTCAGCGGGAAGCCTGCTTCTCCCTCTCTCACTCCCCCTGCTCGTGTTACCTCTCTAGCTGTGTTTCTCTCTGTCAAATAAATAAATAAAATATTAAAAAAAAGGAAATGTTCCTTCATAACCACAATGCTATTGCCCCTTCTAAAAACAATTAATACTAATGTCATAACTGCATCATATACCTACTGTGTATTCAGATTTCCCCAATTGTCTCCAATGTCTTTTATAACTATTTTTAGACTAAGTATCTAGGTCATGCATTGCACTTAGGGTTGCATTTAGATATTATGTCTCTTCATATTCTTTTAATCTATGACATCTATTTCCCACCGTTCTTCCTTATGACAGTGGTGTTTTGAAAAGTTGTCTTGTAGATTGTCCCACCTCCAGATCACTCTGTTTTATTATGGTGTCATTAAATTTGTTCCCATATTTCCTGTATTTCCCATCAACCGCAAGGTAGATCTATCAAACGTAATTGAATCAGTTCAGGTTAAAAATTTTGACAAGATCGGGGCGCCTGGGTGGCTCAGTTGGTTAAGCAACTGCCTTCGGCTCAGGACATGATCCCGGAGACCCGGGATCGAGTCCCACATCGGGCTCCCACATCGGGCTCCCACATCGGGCTCCCTGCTCGGCAGAAAGCCTGCTTCTCCCTCTCTCACTCCCCCTGCTTGTGTTCCCTCTCTCGCTGTGTTTCTCTCTGTCAAAT
>PITA01033964.1:0-12146 GCA_004023965.1 Spilogale gracilis | reverse complement strand
TTTTAAGATTTTATTTATTTGACAGAGAGAAACACAGCCAGAGAGGGAACACAAGCAGGGCTAGTGAGAGAGGGAGAAGCAGGCTTCCCGCTGAGCAGGGAGCCTGATGTGAGGCCCGAACCCAGGACTCCGGGATCATGACCTGAGCCGAAGGCAGTCGTTTAACCAACTGAGCCATCCAGGCACCCCTGAGAGAAAGGAAATTTCTAAAGGAAGTTTTATACATTAAAGTAGATTCTAGGATCTGGGGGGGTGGGGATGGGGGTTTGGGCTAGGATTGCCTTTTGCCCTTAGCGAAGTATTAATATCAAGGCAGTTGAGTCCCTAGAGGAATGTCACTGTACCTATTTCACGGACTTGTCAGTGGCTCTAGGTAGTAAGGAAATTTAATAATTTTTCTTTTGCCTTTGCTTCCCACATCAACGTAACTTTTGGAAAACCCCTAAATTGGGGGGCTAATTGCATGGAAACCAATCATATTGGAAGGTTGCAAATTTTAGCCTTACTTCCCCATCCCCGGGGGGAGGGGAGAGGGACTGGAGATTGAATTAATTATCAATGGCCAGTGATTTCATCGATCATACCTATGGAATGAAGCCTCTGTAAAAAAAACAAAAGTCATGAGGTTTGGAGACCATCTGGTTGGTGAACACACAGAGGTGGGAGAGTGGTGTGCCCAGAGGTAGCTTGGAAGCTCTGCACCTTTACCCACTTTGCTCTATGCGTCTCTTCCATTTGACCTGTCCCTGACTTAGATCCTTTATAATAAACTGGTAATCTAGTAAGTATACCGTTTTTTGTTTGTTTATTTGAAGTATACTGTTTTTCTGAGTTCTGAGAGCCTAAGAAGTTAATCAAATCCCAGGAGGGGTCAGTGGGAATTTCTGATCATAGCCAGTAGATCAGTACAAGTGACAACCCGGACTTGGAGTTGGCATCTGACATTCTGACATGGATATGGGGAGGGCAATATCTTGTGGGCTGAGCTTTTTTTTTTCTTTTCTTTTAAGATTATATTTATTTGACAGCACAAGCAGGAGGATAGGCAGGCAGAGGGAGAGGGAGAAGCTGGCCCCCTACCCTCCCATGGAGCAAGTAGCCCACTGCAGGTTTCAATCCCAGGCCCTGAGAACATGAGCCGAAGGCAGCAGCTTGATCGACTGAGCCACCCAGGTACCCCTTTGGGGGCTGAGCTCTTAACCTGTGGGGTAACCCCAGGTAGATGGTGTCAGAATTGAGTTAAACTGTAGGACCCCCAGCTGGTGTCAGATAATTACTTTATGGGATCCTTCCTCATCTGGTGTCAGAAGTACACAAGTATGGGGGCGCCTGGGTGGCTCAGTTGGTTAGGCGACTGCCTTTGGCCCAGATCATGATCCCAGAGGCCCGGGATCGAGTCCCACATCGGGCTGCCTGCTCGGCAGGAAGCCTGCTTCTCCCTCTCTCACTCCCCCTGCTTGTGTTCCCTCTCTGGCTGTGTTTCTCTCTGTCAAATAAAAAAATATATATATTAGTGCGTTTGAGCCCCACATTGGGTGTAGAGATTAAAAAAAAAAAAGATTAGCACAAAAGTTGGGATGGTAGTTACCTCTAACTGGGCCAGGAGGGGTATGTGAGGGAAGAGCAGAGAAATTGATAAAGCTCCATTCCTTAACCTAGTTGAACATTCTTTTTATTATAATCTGAACATGACATATACATTATTACATCATTAGCATGCCAATTTTAAAAAATCACTCTTACTTTAGTGAGGGGTAGAGAGGGAGGAGGGGGAAGCGGAGAGTTCCTGTGTGAACCTTTTGCCAGAGCGGGGACTCCACTAGTGCAGTGGATGTGGGAAGAAGTTTAGGGCAACCAAGGCCATTGCCATTGCCCTTCCCTTCCGGCGGGAGCTCTGCCCGCCATAGCTGTGTTTTGTTTGCAGTCACACCCAGTTTCTTATCTGGAAGACAAGGGCAACAGTAGGGCCTGCCTTGTGAGGATTATTAGACAAGACTAGACAAGATGTGTAAAGTGCCTCTCAGCATAGCGGGGGGTACAGGGGTCCCAAACAGACCAGGCTCCGGCCCTCATGGCTGACAAAATCCAAGGGCAGAGAGTCCAGTGGTGGTAAAACAAG
Source organism: Spilogale gracilis (assembly GCA_004023965.1). Taxonomy (NCBI): domain Eukaryota; kingdom Metazoa; phylum Chordata; class Mammalia; order Carnivora; family Mephitidae; genus Spilogale; species Spilogale gracilis. Next base: position 10,027 of record PITA01033964.1, on the reverse strand, counting down.
AAAGGGATTTATTTCAGTGAGGTCAGCACTGTGAAGTCAACGGACGAGCCCCTGAAAGACGGTCTCCCCAAAGTGCTAAAAATACTTCTGGTTTTATATAGGAAAATGTGGGATGCAGGTGGGCAGTAAAAGTCAAATCTTGGATCACTGTCTTGGGAGTCAGTGGTGGCTGGTGTCTTGCTCAGAAAGTCCTTATTGCTGGAGGGGGTAGTTTTCAGTTCCCACAGGGTGGGGAGGCATGTAGGGGGATACTTTGCCCTCAGGGTCTTCCACCTGAGCCAAGAGCCAAGCTAGAAAGAAGCACCCAACTAGCAAGTTTGAGGTCAAAATGGAGGCAGCTGAAAACCTCCTTCATCAACACAGTGCCTGATACTCAGTAAGCACTGAGGACACCCATGTAGGGCTGCTCAAGAAGAGGGGAGCTTTTTCTTTCTTTTTTTAAAAAAAAGATTTTATTTATTTGGCAGAGAGAGTGCGCACAAGTAGGGGGAGTGGCAAAAGGAGAGAGAGAAGCAGGCTCCCAGCTGAGCAGAGACCCCATGTGGGGCTGGATCCCAGAACCCTGAGATCATGAACACAGCCGAAGGCAGCCGGTTAACTGACTGAGCCCCAGGGGGATCTTTTCCTTGCTTTTCTTTTTTTTAAGATTTTATTTATTTATTTGACAAAGATCACAAGTACTGTAGAAAGGCAGGCAGAGAGAGCAGCGAAAAGAGGCTCCCTGCTGAGCAGAGAGCCCGATGCAGGCCTCAATCCCAGGACCCTGAGATCATGACCTCAGCAGAAGGCAGAGGCTTTAACCCACTGAGCCACCCAGGCGCCCCGGAGAGCTTTTTCTAACTCACTGAGAGCCACCCTTCAGCTCACCAAATCTTTTGCCTACCAGCTTGTGTCTTCTCAGAAGGGACTTCTTTTTCTAGTTAGCACAAAAGTTAGCGGTCCCCCTGGAAATGCTCAGGAAATGGAACTTACCAGGAGCATGTTGTCAGGAGGGATGTAGGTACTGAGAAAATATCAGCAAGGGAAGAAATCAGGTCTATCACAGCAGCTGAGAAATTGGGGTGCTCCTCCTGGGGGCTGAGAGAGGACAGAATGGGCAGTCCACTCGAATTTCTGCCAAATGCTTTTCCTACTTGAGGGGAGCTGGAGATTCTGTGGGCCTCTGAAGCCTGAGGGTAGAAAATGGTGCCCTCAAGAGCATTCACTCCTCCAGGCAGCTCCTACCTGATCGGTACCACAGGGGGACTCTTGCTCCCCTAGTGGCCAATGGGGATTCTGCACCTTCCTAGGACCTAAAGGATACATAATTCCGCGGGTGGGGGAGCTGTACCAGGGACCCCCAGGGAAGCTTGGGCACAGATAGATTTGAAAAGCACGTTTGCATATGAGGGCACCGTTATTTACTCTCATCGGCTTCCATGTTCTTCTAGCGATTCTGCTCAAATCATGGGAACTTATGCTTCAGAAAGAAAGAAAATCAAACACATGATACTGTTTTCAGATCCTGTTGATTTATTTATTTATATTTTTTAAAGATTTTGGGGGCACCTGGGTGGCTCAGTAGTTGAGCAGCTGCCTTCGGCTCGGGACTGGATCCAGGCATCTTGGGATTGAGCCCAACATCGGGCTCCCTGCTTGCAGGAAGCCTGCTTCTCCCTCTCCAGCTCCCCTGTACTTGTGTTCTGTCTCACTAGCTCTCTCTGTCATAAATAAATAAAATATATTTTTAAAGATTTTATTTATTTGATAGTGAGACACAGCGAGAGAGGGAACACAAGCAGGGGGAGTGAGAGAGGGAGAAGCAGGCTTCCCGCCGAGCAGGGAGCCCAATGTGGGACTCGATCCCAGGTCTACAGGATCATGACCTGAGCCGAAGGCAGCCGCTCAACGAACTGAGCCACCCAGGCGCCCCAAATAAAATATTTTTTAAAAAAGAAGAAAAAAAAAAGACTTTTATTTATTTATTAGAGAGCAGAAGGTAGGAGCAGAGGCCCTGGGATTATGACCTGAGCCGAAGGCAGATGCTTAACAGACTGAGCTATGGCGGTGCCTCTCCAGAATTTTTTTTTTTTTTTAATTCTGTACAAATTTGCCCGGGTTATTTGTGTTTTCCCCCTTGGAGCTGAGTGTTGTGTGTATTCTCCTTCCGTGAGTGCATAAACGTACTGGATCTCTTTCTCCACATCCTGAGTCGCCAGAGACTTCATCATGCTTGTTTTAGAGGGCCTAAGCTAGAATCCAAAATACCCACTTCACACAACATTTAAAAAAATATATTTAATTTATTTATTTGACAGAGAGAGAGATCACAAGTAGGCAGAGAGGCAGGCAGAGAGAGTGGAGGAAACAGCTCCTTGCTGAGCACAGAGCCTGACGTGGGCCTCGATCCCAGGACCCTGAGATCATGACCTGAGCCAAAGGCAGAGGCTTTAACCCACTGAGCCACCCAGGTGCCCAACTTCACACAACTTTTAAAGATTATGATAAAATATACAGAACATACATTTTTATCATTTTTGCCATTTTCGGGTGTCCAGTTCAGTGGCATGAAGTTCATTGACATTGTTGTGAAACCATCACCGCCATTCATCTCCCAAACGCCTTCCGTCTTCCCCAGTAGAAACTCTGTCTCATAAAACTCATTTCCTAGCAACCACCATTCTGCTTTCTGAATCTATGAGTTGAACTACTCTAGGCACAAAAATGCCAACTTCTGAGTTTCACAGATGTGCTTTTGTATTGTTAATCTGCTCTCATATATCCACCACGGGAAAATTCTGAGTTCTTTATATTTTTGCATGTGCCTTAAAAATTTAGGAAGGTTTTTTTTTAATGCAGTAAAATATACATAAGATTTACTATTTTATCTCTTTTTTATGATTTTTTAAAAATTTTAGGGGCGCCTGGGTGGCTCAGTTGGTTAAGCGACTGCCTTCGGATCAGGTCATGATCCCGGAGACCTGGGATCGAGCCCCACATCGGGCTCCCTGCTCAGCGGGAAGCCTGCTTCTCCCTCTCTCACTCTCCCTGCTTGTGCTCCCTCTTTGGCTATGTTTCTCTCTGTCAAATAAATAAAATCTTTAAAAAAAATTTTTTTTATTCATTTATTTGACAGAGAGAGAGAGAGTGGGAGCAGGAACAGAAGCAGGGGAAATGGGAGAGGGAGAAGCAGGCCTCCCGCTTAGCAGGGACCCTCCCCCCCATGCAGGACTTGATCCCGGGACGCAGGGATCATGACCTGAGCGGAAGGCAGAAGCTTAACAACTGGCCCACCCAGGTGCCCCTAAAGATTTTATTTATTTACTTCTGCAGGAGAGAGGGCACAAGTTGGGGGGTGAGAAGGGAGAGGCAGAGAGAAAAGCAGACTCCCCCACTAAGCAGGAAGTGGGATGCAGGGTGTGATCCCAGGACCCTGGGATTAGGACCTGAGCTGAAGACAGAGACAGACGTTTAACCAACTGAGCCACCCAGGTGCCCCCATTTTAACTCTTTTTTCAAGTGCCTAGTTCAGTGGCAGAAGTACAGTGTTGCACAACCGTTTCCACTGTCCACTACCAGAAGTTTTCCATCATCTAGAGCGTGACATTCTGTTCCCATTAAACAGTAAGTCCCTATCTTCCACACATACATGCGCCCCCCGCCCCAGCCCCTGGTAACCTCTATTCTACTTTCTGTTCCTATGAATTTGAATCCAGGAAGAACTTTAAGGTCATTTCTGTTCTTTTTTTTTTTTTTTTTTCTTTTTCTTTTTTTAAGATTTTTAAATAGCATGAGAGAGGAGAAAGAGGGTCAGGGGGAGAGACAGGCTCCCGGCTGAGCTGGAAGCTTGACTCAGGGCTTGATCCCAGGACTCCAGGATCATGACCTGAGCCAAAAGCAGTCGCTTAACCAACTGAGCCACCCAGGTGCCCCAGTTCTGTTCTTATTTTTAAGTAAGCTCTATGCCCAGTGTGGAGCTTGAACTCACAACCCTGAGATCAAGAGTCACATGCTCTAACAATAGAGCCAGCCAGGCTCCCCAGTGTCATTTCTGGTAGGGAAAGTTGCTCATGTTAGATTGGCTATCGGAGAAAATAGGATTCCCACTGTCTACATATGACACTTTAGTTCAGGAAATGATCAATATTAAATAAAAGTTATGATTTATCAATTTTTTTGATTTAGCAAATCTTAACAAAGCCTACACAACCCCACAGATGCTATTAAAGGGTTCAGTTGCCAGAGATGATGAAAATACTTTCCAATTAAGAGCCCAAGAGGGGTCCCTGGCTGGCTTAGTTGGGTAGACCATGTGACTTGATTTCCAGGTCATGAATTCAAACTTTGCACTGGGTCTTGAACTTACTTTAAAAGAAAAAAAAAGCTTAATAGAGCCTATAAGATCCTTGATAAGTCTGAGTTAACTGTTTCTGTGGTTGTACTTCATTTCTAATGTATAAACACGTAGTTTGTTTCTTTTTTTCCCCTTTATCAGGCTTGATAAACCTTTTTTTTAAAGATTTTATTTATTTATTTGACAGAGAGAGAGAGATCACAAATAGGCAGAGAGGCAGGCAGAGAGAGAGAGGAGGAAGCAGGCTCCCTGCCAAGCAGAGAGCCCGATGCGGCCTTGATGCCAGGACCCTGAGATCATGACCTGAGCCGAAGGCAGAGGCTTTAACCCTCTGAGCCACCCAGGCACCCGAATAATTAATTTTTAATAAATATTGTTATCCTTCTTCCCTTTTTTGACTGCTTGGTAGAAACTCTTAGAGCTGACGCTGTGGTTATAGATACTATTTATTTTTAAGTTTTTTTTTTATAATAGAGTTTTTTTTTAAGATTTTTATTTATTTATTTCACACACAGAGAGGTCACAAGTAGGCAGAGAGGCAGGCAAAGAGAGTGGAGGAGAAGGAAGTAGGCTCCCCACTGAGCAGAGAGCCCCATGCAGGCCTTGATCCCAGGACCCTGAGATTTAGAGGCTTTAACCCACTGAGCCACCCAGGCGCCCTATTTTTAAGATTTTATTATTTATTTGACAGAAAGAAACACCGTTAGAGAGGGAACACAAGCAGGGGGAGTGGGCGGGGTGGGGGGGTCGGTGTGTGGAGAAGCAGGCTTCCTGCTCAGCAGGGAGCTGAATGTGGGGCTCAATCCCAGACACTGGGATCATGACCTGAGCTGAAGGCAGAAGCTTAACAACTAAGCCACCCAGGCACCCCTGTCGTTATGATATTGAAGAGGTAATAAGGGGCGCCTGGATGGCTCAATTGGTTAAGTGTCTATCTTTGGATCAGGTCATGATCCCAGGGTCCTGGGTCCTGGGATCAAGTTCTGCATTGGGCTCCTTGCTTGACAGAGAGCCTGCTTCTGCCTCTGCCACTCCCCTGCTTGAGTTTTCCCAAATAAATAAACAAAATCTTTTAAAAAGAGAGAAAGAGAGAGAGATAAGGAATAAATGGCATAAATGTTCTGTGAGGATTTTTCACATTGAGGATAAACTTAAGGGGGTTGAGCATGAGAGTCAATGGGAAAGCGAAGAACTAAAATTGGAATTTCTAAATTTTTTTTTAAGATCTTATTTATTTATTGGACAGAGAGAGATCACAAGTAGGCAGAGAAGTAGGCAGAGAGAGAGAGGAGGAAGCAGGCTCCCCACTGAGCAGAGAGCCAGATGCGGGCCTCGATCCCAGGACCCTGAGATCATGACCTGAGCTGAAGGCAGAGGCTTTAACCCACTGAGCCACCCAGGTGCCCAGAATTTCTAAACTTTTTTTTTTTTTTTTTAAGATTTTATTTATTTGACAGAGAGAAACACAGCCAGAGAAGAAACACAAGCAGGGGGAGTGAGAGAGGGAGAAGCAGGCTTCCCGCTGAGCAGGGAGCCCGATGCGGGACTCATGACCTGAGCCGAATCAAAGGCAGTCGCCCAACCAACTGAGCCGCCCAGGCGCCCCAGAATTTCTAAACTTTTTAAAAAAGATTTTGTTTAGAGGCACCTGGGTGGCTCAGTCATTAAGCATCTGCCTTGACTCAGGTCATAATCCCGGAGTCCTGGGATGGAGCCCCACATTGGGCTCCCTGCTCAGTGGGAAGCCTGCTTCTCCCTCTCTCACTCCCCCTTCTTGTATTCCCTCTCTAGCAAATAAATAAATACAATCTTAAAAATTTTTTTTGTTTATTTATTACACCCACGTGCAGCTCAAACTCACTACCGTCCCAGATCAAGAGTTGCTCTATACTGAGCCTGCTAAGTGCCCCTAAACTCTTAACCTAGGTGAAGAGGTAGGGGCCTGGTGGGTAAAATATTTTGGGAGCTATGTTCATTGATAAATTTTGAAATATGACTGTAAGAATACAGGTTTCATCATAATTACTAGTAAGGAGAGGGAAATACCAGCATTACGCAGAGAAGCATAGATTAATAGTGGAAGCAGGGAAAGAAAAGAAACTTTTCCAAGCCAATACAAAGAAAAGTAATCAACAAAAGATAAGCTAAGGTTTAAAACAAATGTAAATTAGTGGATATAATAAAGCACAAAGATTCCAGGTTAGTAAGTGTAAATGAGCCCAATTCTCCTATTTAAAAAACCAAAGACAGCAGATTGAGTTGTTACAAACCCACCTATTAATGATTTGCATTTAAGTGTTAAAAAGGGGGCACCTGGGTGGCTCAGTTAATTAAGTGTCTGCCTGTCGCTCAGATCATGATCCCAAGATCCTAAGACTGAGCCCCGTATCTGGCCCCCTGCTGGGTGCAGAGCCTGCTTCTCCCTCTCCCTCTGCTGCTTCCCCTGCTTGTTCTCTCTTTGAAAACAAAGGTTGGACACACATAGATCATACAAATACAAAGAGGTACCTGGGTGGCTTGGTTAAGCCTCTGACTTTGGCTCAGGTCCCCATCTCAGGATCTTGGGATGGAGCCCTGCCTCTGGCTCTCTGTACTCAGTAGGGAATTTGCTTGTCTCTCTGCCCCTCCCCTGTTTATGCTCTTTCTCTGAAATAAATAAAATCTTAAAACACACACACACACACACACACACACACACAAACACAAACAGGAGCCCCTGGGTGGATCAGTCATTAGGCCTCTGCTTTCAATTCAGGTCATGATCCTAGAGTTCCGGGATCGAGCCCCGCATGCTGGGGAGACCTGCTTTTCCCTCTCTTATTCCCCCTGCTTGTGTTCCTTCTCTAGCTGTGTTTCTCTCTGTCAAATAAATAAATAAAATCTTAAAACACACACACAAAGAAAGCAGAAATGAGATTGTCACGCAGATAAAATTGAAATTAAGACCAGATACATTAAAAAGTGCAAAAGACTATCATTTAATAAAAACATAATATTTTACATGTACGTATAATGTAACATAATATACATTTTCCATACGTGTAATTAAACTTAATAATGATACATAATCTGTAAAGACAACCTAGGAATCACAGATATTTATCACCAAACACAGATAAATGATAAATAATATTCATTTTTACAGTTTAACTGAATTTCATTTAATTTGGCAAAACAAATCATTGAGGAATTGTATAATACAGTTTGTAAGCTTGATTTAACACCAAGAACACTTTCTAATCTACAGAGAATATATACTCTTTTTTAAAAAAGATTTTATTTATTTATTTGACAGAGAGAGAGATCACAAATAGGCAGAGAAGCAGGCAGAGAGAGAGGAGGAAGCAGACTCCCTGCTGAGCAGAGAGCCCGATGCGGGCCTCAATCCCAGGACCCTGAGATCATGACCTGAGCTGAAAGCAGAGGCTTTAACCCACTGAGCCACTCAGGTGCCCCTATACTCTTTTTTTTAAAAAAGATTTTATTTATTTGGCAGAGACATACAGAGAGCACAAGTAGAGCAGCAAGCAGAGGGAGAGGGAGAAGCAGGCTCTCTGCTGAGCTGGGGTCCCGATGTGGGGCTCTATCCCAGGAACCTGGGATCATGACCTCAGCTGAAGGCAGATGCTTAACTGACTGAGCCACCCAGGTACCCCCCCAAAAAACACTCTTTATGTCCATAGAAATCAATTATGTACCTGGCCATAAGAAAATGATGAGAAATTTTTAAAAACCTAGGAGATTCTATAATTCAGAAACTTTAATTATAGCCCAATATCAATAGAAATCAATCCCAGAATGGTTTTCTGTGCTTGGGAATTAAGAAGCATTTTCTCAGCTCTAAGAGGAATTTTTAGAATAAATGCATGAATTTAGCAAAGTTAGTGGATACAAGGTCAGTATACCAAAAAATTGTTTTCTATATATTAGCAACAAAGGATTAGAGAATGAAATTTTCAAGGACCATTTGTAATAGTATCAAAATATTTATGCATAAATTTAGCAAAAGATGTATTAAATTTACTACAAATCATTGTTGACAGAAATTAAATAAGTATCTTTACTCATAAATGGAGAGATAGTTATGGATTAGAAGATAGTATTTTTTTTAAGATTTATTTACTTATGGGGCGCCTGGGTGGCTCAGTTGGTTAGTCGACTGCTTTCAGCTCAGGTCCTGATCCTGGAGACCCAGGATCGAGCCCCACATCGGGCTTCCTGCTTGGCGGGAAGCTTGCTTCTCCCTCTCTCAGTCCCTCTGCTTGTGTTCCCTCTCTAGCTGTGTTTCTCTCTGTCAAATAAATAAATAAAATCTTTAAAAAAAAAGATTTATTTACTTATATATTTGACAGAGAGAGATCACAAGTAGGCAGAGAGGCTGATAGAGAGAGAGGAAGAAAAAGCAGGCTCCCTGCTGAGCGGAGAGCCTGATGCAGGCCTCGATGCCAGGACCCTGAGATCATGTACTGAGCTGAAGGCAGAGGCTTTATGAGCCACCCAGGTGCCCAAGAAGTCAATTCTTTCCATGTTGGTGTATAGATTCAATGAAACTTCAATCCCATATCCTAGCAGGCTTTTCTTTACCTTTTTTTTTTTTAAGTTTTTATTTTATTTATCTTTTAAAAATATTTTTATATATTTGAGAGAGAGAGAGCACAAGCGGGAAGAAGGGACAGAAGGAGAAGGAGAAGCTGACTCCCTGTTGAGCAGGGAGCCTGATTCTGGGCTCAATCCCAGAATCATGACCTGAGCCCAAGGCAGATGCTTAACCAACTGAGCCACCCAAGTGCCCTTGTTTATCTCTCTGACAGAGAGAAAGGGTATAAGTGGGAAGCATCAGGCAGAGGGAGAGAGAGAAGCAGATTCTCTGATAAGCAGGAAGCCTGATATGGGGCTCAGTCCCTGGTCCCTGAGATCATGTCCCAAGCCAAAGGCAGATGCTTAACTGTCTTAACATCCACCTAGGTAAAGCTTTTCTTTTTTTGATATAAAAATATATATGCACACACACACATACACAACAGTCTGATAATGTTTATGTTATATACTAGGTCTCTCACTTTTGGAGCTCTGGGCTGCCAAGTAGAAAAAAATCTGGATTCTATGAGGTTACCATGTTATAAAGAAGTCCAAGCTATATGGAGAGGCTGTGTGCTTTAGGTGATAGCCCAACTGATCTTCCAGCTATCAGCCAGCATGAACTGTCAGCCATGTGAGTGAAGCCATCTTTGATATCCATTCTGGTTAAGTCCAGTGGACATCTCAGTGAAATTGCATAAGAGACCCCAAGCAAGAACTGTCTGGCCAAATCCTTCTGCAACTCCTGTATCATGAGACCTTGAGAAAAATAAAATTGTTGTTTAAAAAAAATAATAGCAGGGGGAACTGACTGGCTCATTTGGAAGAGCATGTGGCTTGAGCTCAGGGTTGTGAGTGTGAACTCCGTGTTGGGGGTAGAGATTACTAAAAAAAAATTTTTTTAAAGATTTTATTTATTTGAGGAGTTTCAAGATGGCGGAAGGCCAGGTGACCGCATGTCGGGGAGTTCCCTGAAGAAAGCTGAATTCCAGCAAAAAAACCACTACAGGACCACCATGAACACCCATGAAATCAGCCTGAAATGTGATATTTCGCACTTTTGGATCACCACGGGAGACAAGGACCATCGACAAAAAGGTAGAAACAAGTAAGAGG
>PITA01033963.1:0-12153 GCA_004023965.1 Spilogale gracilis | reverse complement strand
CTGTTGATGGGCACCTTGGCTCTTTCCACAGTTTGGCGATTGTGGCCATTGCTGCGATGAACATTGGGGTGCATATGGCCCTTCTTTTCAGTACTTCCGTATCTTTGGGGTAAATGCCCAGTAGTGCAATTGCAGGGTCATAGGGTAGCTCTATCTTTAATTTTTTAAGGAATCTCCACACTGTTTTCCAAAGCGGCTGCACCAGTTTACATTCCCACCAACAGTGTAAGAGGGTCGAAAACAGATGTTTAACCAACTGAGCCACCCAGAAGCCCCACAATCACATAGCAAATTTTTAGTAAAATGTTTAATAACTTCCGTCAGGAATGATCTTCCTTTTCACTCTTTGCTTGGTTAAATTTTGTTCATCCTCCTCAAACCAGAGAAGCCTTGCCCAGACTCCTCTGATTTGGTCAGCTCCCCAGCTTACCTGTTCTCACGGAGCTGTGAGACTGTTTTGCTCACCACATCGCCTCTGAGAGGACGAGTAAGTGAACCGCCTGCTAGATGAAACGTTGAGCAGGGCAGGTTAGGGACTTTGATCCTGTGGAGGATGTAGGTTTTTGCAACTAGGAGTTAGTAAGAAATTGGCAACAAAGAAAAATCACAAATTTGGAGAACCTCCCAGAATTCTGACTGTGTGAATGTAAGAGAGCACTGTCAGGATAGTAGAGGGTTGTTTACAAAATCTATCAGGACACCATACCTGGGGATGGTTTTGTAGACACTGGGAGCCATCATCCTACAGTGACACTCAGTGTCTAAGAGTGGTTTTCAGTCTTCCGGCATCCTAACTGTGCGGCCCAGACTTAGAGCTTTTGAAATACACAGTTTTAAAAAGACTTGAAAACTATTTCTCTAAGTCCTAATATCCCCCATAAAAAAAAATGAAGAAGTTAGAAAAGACTAGGATTTCCCCATCCTGGTTACACAGTAGAATTACCTAGGAAATTGTCAAAAAAATAAACAGAGCCCAGGAACCACTTTAGTCTAACTTTAAAAACCCCAGAGTATTAAATACACACACACACACACACACACACACAGAGAGAGAGAGAGAGAGAGAGAGAGAGAGAGAGAGAGAGAGAGAGAGAGATTCTGATTCTTTTTAAATCTTCAGCAATTCCAAAGGATCACCAGGGTTGAGAACAGCTAAAATATATAATTTCACCTTCTCCTATTACTCTCACATATTGTGATTCTAACTTAATATAAAATGAGACAAAAGACACACTGCTATCTTCACTGTTTGGTGAGGGTTTTAAGTTTGTTCAAATCCTCACTGTGCAAAACTACCAGGGTGCAAAATGAATGCTATCTACCATGAGACAGCTGTGTGCAAATACACTTTAGGAGGTCTTAGCTGATCGATGTTTTAATAAGGTCAGAGTATAGACTAGCTGTGCATACAGAACTACCATCCATCAGGCTACACTGTGTGTGGGATGGCTGCAGAAACACCTACGCTCTTCCGTCACCTTTTAGCAAAAGCTGTTCTTGCCTGGAATATGAAAATCCATACGAATAAACATATTCTTCATTGCACTGAAGTGGGTAATACAAATAGTCAGCACTTTTAAGTACAAAAGTGAATTTCATTTGGCTTTCAATAACTAATGTAATCCAGGTACGAAATGCTTTCTTTTTAGAAATTTGTTACACAAGCCAATACTTGTTTTTCATAGAATCTTAACATTGAAAGGTCTCTGAAGGTAGCTTGTCTAATACGTGACATAATTTTAGCTAAGGTTGAAATCCCATTGTGGCATACCTCAGAGAACCTCAGAGACAGTTTTCTATCCTCTGCTTAAATGTGTCCTCATGGATGAACTTGACCTTCAAGTGCCACCACTTTGACTGTTATGTCTATTTGTCAGGAGGTTCCTTGGTAAACTTAAAAGAAATCTCCCTCATCTGTTCTTCCTAATTCACCTGAAGTCACACAGAACAAGTCTAATTTCCTATAGTGTCTGAAAACATTTTAAATTCTTGGAAAGGAGCTATATAGAATGTCTGAGTTGTCTCCCCCAGTGTGACTCTCAAAGCCACCTTCTGTAAACTCCCCAGGATACTGATACATGGAATGCCATCGTTATCTAGGGGCTATAGTTACAATAGTTCTCATGATTAGCTCACAGCAGTTTAATCTGTAGAGTAGAAAATTGCATTTTGTAAAGAAATCCAGAGCATCTCCAGCTTTTTATTTTTACCAAAATATTCTGGTGTTTGGGTTTGCTTGCTTGGACAAAATATTCACCTTTGCCTGGCTCAGAAAATAGAACATTAGCAATTTTTAAATGCGAAAATGACTAAAGTATTCAACATATGGCAAACTACATGAATAAGCAGACCCTGCCCTTCCCCCCACCACCTCTTCTCCTAAAAAAAAAAAAAAAAAAAAAGCAAAGACCCATTTGGAGAACCAAGCTTAAATTGCTTCTGCATAAACATCACTATTATGTCCCTTTCCCTGGATTTAATTAAGAACTTCTAAAACAGATGTTCATAAGCAGTAGGAGGATATTGAAAATCTCTCCCCCTTTTGCTAACACAGAACTCATGGTTTCCTCCAGTGTAATAGCTTAAATAAAATAATAAGATCCAGCAGATTACATGGTAATAATGTTATCTTTTATAAATTCCACACAATGAGTATAGTTCATAGCAACAAAGCCTTGGAAAAAAGTCTTAAGAGTTAGATGTAGGCTTAGAAACTTAATGATTCAACTTCCTCTCTCTGCACCCATTTTATAGATGACTCTGCTATCTCCATCCTCTTCTTCGTGAAACTAAGAAGTCTTTACACTTAGTGGGTCTGAACTCATGTCCACGAGACATTGGGTATTTGGTTTCTTCTTTGAAAAGCCTGAGTCCTTGGATAACCACTTTCTAAAGCTCTAACAACAGAAATGCAATAAAATGATGAATGCCATATTACAAATCAATTTCAGCCACTATCATGTCTAAAGAGAGTATGAAATCAGAGCATTTACTCCAGCCCACCCAATTTTTCCACTCAAATTAGGTGAAAATATGTCACTCTCATATTCTCCTGTGTTCACATTTCTGGCTATAAACCCCATCTGATCTTTATCTGGCAAATCCCACTTCTCTCTCACACACACATTCTGTTCACCATTTCGATGGCACATCAATGATGTTCTAATTTTTCTCTGATGTCTATTACACCTATTAACCTCTCCTTTCATAAGCTCAGAAAGAGGGCAAGGGTAGCGCAGGAGCAGTCTCATCAAGCAAAAGACACGACCTCATACTTAATATTTAAGAACCCAAATGTGGCTTCCTGTATTTTCTTACAACTGGAATAATGGATTCAACCATCAAAAGCAGCACTGCCCGATGCGACATAACGCACCAAACTGAAATTTAGGCCCTTGTAAATTTTCTAGCAGCCACATTTAAACAAGTTCAAAAAAAAGGTAAAAATAAATTTAATAATATAACCTAACTGGTCAAATATATTCAAGATACTATCTTTTCAACATAGCAGTATAAAATTTAATATGAGATATTTACATTCTTTTTTATACTAAGTTCTCAAATTCCAGTGTGTATTTTATACTTGTATCCTATCTCAGTTTAGGTGAGCCATATTCTAATACTCAGCAGTCACATATGTGGCTAGTGACGACCATACTGGAAAGCACAGAGACAGGGCCACAATTCTTTCAATGTTCTTTAAGGGAAAAATAAGTTACTATATTATAGACTTTAAATATAAGAAGAATTTGCATAGCCTGTGAAAATTTTTAGAATTTTTTCAGGTTTTCCTAAGGAATTTTCTTCTAACTTTTTTGCATAACACCTGAAAACTTAGAAGTAGTCATCAAGAACACTGGAGAAAGTCTTAGGCCCAGTAGCCCTACAAAACGTAGTCCTGAAGCTTCAGAACACAGTGATAAATGAAGTCATATTGAGAGCCACAAGATATAATTTACTGGCTGTAGTCTCTCCGAAATCAAATGAGAACTGTTGGCATTCATGAAGCATGTTATGCCATGGTAGTTAAAGAATTAATTTTGGCAGATCTGTCACTCATAACTTACTTTTCACAGAACAACTTACTTAAAACCTATTTCTGAAGTCAGAGTTTGGATTCCAAATGTGTGTCTAGACTTGGAATTCTATTTGGGCTTTTTCCTTGCTCATTGCTGGTCTGGCAAAAAAATTATTTCAGATTCTCAGGGGTTCCACTGTAAAACGTATCTTGAAAACAATGTGAGAAAGCCAAAGAAAAATGAGCTCTCTCCTAATTCCACATTATAAGGAGAAACCTTAAAATACTTAAGGATATATGCATTAGCTTCCAAAGGGCTTCTGTCCTTTAAAAACTGTTTATGTCATCATAGTGGTGGAACAATACTAAGCAGAAACAAAGGAGAAAAGAGTCCTTAGCCTCAAGAAATGTGCAGTCTAAAAGGGGGACTATCTGGCAGGACCTGTCATTCCTAATGTCGTAATGCTGTGAATAAGGAACAAGGCTATTATTCCTAACAGTATCTCTGGCACTTAGCGAAGTTTCTGGCATATACCAAGTGCTCTATAAATATTTGCTGAGTGGGAAAAATATTCCATCTATGTATGTTCATGATGCAGTAAACTGAAGGCAACTATAATCCAATTTGCCTTGGGTAGGGGGTGGTAATTTAGGCATACATACTCAAAGATCATGATAGAGGGAATGTACATAAATTAAAAACCATTAACAATATATTTATTGCCTTTAATATAATGCAAAATGAGAACATGTTTGTGTTCATTTTTTATTGCTGCCGTAACAAGTCAACATAAATTTATGGGGCTCCTGGGTGACCCAGTTGGTTAAGCGTCTGCCTTTGACTCAAGTCATGATCTCACAGTCCTGGGATTGAGCACCATGTCAGGTTCTTGCTCAGAGCGGAGTCTGCTTCTCCCTCTCCAACTCCCTCTCCCCCTACCTGCTGTGCTCTCTCTCATTCAGTCTGTCTCTCTCAAACCAATTTTAAAAATCTCAAAAAGAAAACAGAAATTTACTGTCTTAACTCAAATTTACTATCTTAGATTTCTGGAGGTCAGAAGTCTGACACAGGTCTCACTGGGTAAAAGTGGTTAAAATCAAAGCTGTTGGCAGGGATGTGTTCCTTTCTCGAGGCCCTAAGGTAGAATCCAGTCCCTAATCTTTTCCATCTTTTGGATGCTGCCTATATTCCTTGACTCATGATGACTTTCCTCCATCTTCAAAGCTAGCAACATTCTGACTATTCATTTGTAGTCACAACTCTGACAACAACAAGGAAAGGCAGGAAAGGGTCTCTGATTTTTAAGGTTTATAAGATTAGATGGGGCCCACTTGTATAAAGCCAGGATAAGCTCTTCATCTCAGGATCCATATCTTTAATCACATCTACAAAGTCCCTCTTACCATGTGAAGTAACATATTCAGAACACAGTGATAAATGAAGTCATATTGATTAGGGTGTAGATATCTGTGAATATTATTCTGCCTACCAGAATGATAAAGATGAATTATGAAATTATATATGTAGTCAGTTCCCTTGCTTTTTCTATGTCTAGACACTTTGTGTCTTGGGCTTGTGGCCACCTTCCTCCATCTTCAAAGCCATCAACGTGGCATCTCTCTCACCTTTGATTTATCATCACATGCCTTCCTGACCACAGCCGGTAAAGGGTATATTTATACCTCTCCTTCATTCATTCTCTCTAATACACCAAGGGCCTAAAAAAAAAAAGTAATTACACCCAAATAGCAACTTAAATTAAAATGGAGAATTCCACTTAATTCCCCCCAGGTATCTGTTTCTTTTTTTTTTTTTTAAGATTTTGTTTATTTATTTGACAGAGAGAAACACAGCCAGAGAGGGAACATAAGCAAGGAGAGTGAGAGAGGGAGAAGCAGGCTTCCGTAGAGCAGGGAGCCCAATTTGGGGCTGGAGCCCGATGCTGGGACTCCGGGATCATGACCTGAGCGGAAGGCAGTAGCTGAACCAAATGAGCCACCCAGGAGCCGCTGGCTATCTGTTTCTTACTTCCTTCAAAAGTTCCATCAGCCAGAAACACACTATATTACAGAAGATCCAGAAACAACAACAACAACAACTCAATAGCAGCTCAAAGATAAAGTATCATCTACATACCTGATTATAAGAAACATCCAAATAATAAACTTGCATCCATCCTGGACAAAATATAGTTAAAACCACTTTTGCCCTTATTACTATATCCTAGAGGAAGTACAGTCAGAAAGACACATATATTTATTTACAAAAACCAGTAGTTAGCTCTATTGCAATATAAATGAAATTATGTTGAATTAAAGGAAACATTTCTGATATTTACCTTTTCTTTTTTTTTTTTAAGATTTTATTTATTTGACAGAGAGAAACACAGCCAGAGAGGGTACACAAGCAGCGGGAGTGAGAGAGGGAGAAGCAGGCTTCCGGCCGAGCAGGCAGCCCGATGTGGGGCTTGATCCCGGGTCTCCGAGATCATGACCTGAGCCAATGGCAGAGGCTCAACCACTGAGCCACCCAGGCACCCCATCTGATATTTACCTTTTTTGAACAAAATATTCAACCATAAACTCCCTGTGGGTCTCAATGTCAATAATATTAATATTAATATTATTAATTATAATATTATTAACATATTTAAATGGAAAACTTTTTTAGAGTTTGTTGTAATAATTTCACTATAACTCAAAGTTTCATTGACTGTTCACATCTGGATTTCTAACGTGCTATTTTATGTAAAAATATATATATTTTAAAAAGTAAAAATATCTGTTTTTTTAATACATTTACTACTGAGGCATGGGGAAAAGCATTACACAGACCCCAATCTGACCAAAAAAAAAAAAAAAAGGCATATCTATAGAGGGAAAGAATGTGTTGTGTTTAAAAATAGTTTATTACTGACCTAACCACAGCCATCCGTTCCATCTACTTGTTTTCTCATCAATTAGAAGACACATAAAATCAGTTCTTTTTAATGTATTTTTATCTATAAACAGAATAATTCTTTAACTGAAACTAATAACAGCTGTTATGTGCCTGGTACACAGTTGTATAATACAGTATTGTTAACTACAGACACTATGCTGTACAGCAGATCTCTAGTACTTATTAAAAAATGAAGATACAAGGAAACTTTTGGAGGTGATGAATGTTTATACTTAATTGTATTGATGGAATCAAAAGTATATGCCTTTGTCCAAACTCATCAAAATATATACATTAAATATGTGCTGTTTTTTGTCTATCAATTACACCTCAATAAAGCTGTTCAAATAATCAGAACAAAAGGAGTGCCTGGTACCAAACTGGCTATATTATTAATAAATACTTAATCTATTTTTATCCTCACAACAGCTCCATGGGATAGATATTGCTAGCCCAGAGACGACTGAGGCCCAGAGAAGGTAAGTACTAGCCCAAAGTGACTCTTCGGTAAATATTTACAAATGTGCTGCTTACAATGCTACATCAACTTCCAATGTACTTAATCACTGTGAGCCTCCAGGCATTTATAAAGCACTGCTTTCAAACACAGAGACTATAAAAACTGGTTAACTCAAACAGTCCGTGGTTAGTTCCTCATGGTTAAGATCACACAATTGAAAAAATAATTTGATATTCCTTAGTTTCTAGACAGTAACCCCCATCAAAATCAAAATCATTCTAATCAAAGTCAAAAATCACATCCATCTAAATTGCCTGCACTCCTCAAAATTCACCTTAATATCTTTTCTACAAAGGTGTTTATGACACTAGTTTAAATTGATTTTTCTCTTCTTTCAAATCCTAAGGCATATATTTTTTAAGATTATGTATTTATTTACTTATTTGAGAGACAAAAGGAGAGGGCATGAGAGGGGAGAGGTCAGAGGGAGAAGCAGATGCCCTACTGAGCAGCGAACCCAATGAGGGACTCGATCCCGGGAAATGCAGGGACCATGACCTGAGCCAAAGGCAGTCGCCCAACCAACTGAGCCACCTAGGTGCCCCAAATTCTAAGGCAGTTTTATTGGCACTATGTTATAGAGAGATGCCATGAAACTGACTAAGGATGTAGAAGCATAGAAGAGGGGGAATGGGGAAATAATACACTTAGAGAAAGAGGAACCTAAGGGGGGAGCAAGACAGAAGAGAAAGATAGAGGCACCTGTGGATGTTGAATGTGTACATTCTACATTCCAGAACCATGTGGGAAAGTGAAGTAGAAAACAGAGTACCTATGAGAAAGGCCTAATTCAGGAATAACCCATGAGGGGGAAATAAGGCATAATTTTATATTATGAGTCCTAGTGACTTATGGGAAATAATGAATAGGCTTGGGAGATACCAAAGCATAAGAAAAGTAAATAGCAGGGCACCTGGGTGGCTCAGTTGGTTAAGCGGCTGCCTTCAGATCAGGTCATGATCCCAGGGTCCTGGGATCAAACCCCACATCAGGCTCCTTGCACAGTCAGTAGCCTGCTTCTCCTTCTCCCTCTCCCACTCGCCCTGCCTGTGCTGTTTCTCTCTGTCTCTGTTACTGTCTCTCTCTCTCTGTGTCAAATAAATAAATGAAATCTTAAAAAAAAATTAAGTAAATGACCCACGCGCAAATGACATGAAGCCAATTAAGAATCAGAACAAAAGGAGTGCCTGGGTGGCTCAGCTGGTTAAGCGACTGCCTTCAGCTCACGTCATGATCCTGGAGACCCAGGATCAAGCCCCACATGGGGCTCCCTGCTCAGCGGGAAGCCTGCTTCTCCCTCTCTCACCCCGCTGCTTGTGTTCCTTCTCTGGCTGTGTTTCTCCCTGTCAAATAAATAAAATCTTTTTTAAAAAATCAGAACAAAAGATCTATCCTCTTAACAACTTTTTAAGTTGTATAATATAGTATTGTTAACTACAGACACTATGCTGTACAGCAGATCTCTAGTACTTATTAAAAAATGAAGATACAAGGAAACTTTTGGAGGTGATGAATGTTTATACTTAATTGTATTGATGGAATCAAAAGTATATGCCTTTGTCCAAACTCATCAAAATATATACATTAAATATATGCTGTTTTTTGTCTATCAATTACACCTCAATAAAGCTGTTCAAATAATAGTAATAAAGATTAGTTATCGAAACACATTACAACTTAGTAAAACATGATCACCTCTGTGATATATTTTGTACCAAAACACAAACCATGGTTCATAGAAACATAGAAGGCAGGCCTCAGAGGCACACAGAGGAGGGCTCAAAAGCTGAATCCACCATGTTCTACCTAAAGGACAGAAGAGCTAAGTGCTTGAGTGTGGGCAATTGAAGACAGCTTGGATCTAGTGGGACCAACTGTTTCCGTTTGCCTGGAACTGCTGTCAATCTAACACTGAAAGTCTCAGGTCCTGGGAAACCCTTCAGTCCTTGGCAAACCAGGGTGGTTACTCACCCTAGCTAAGCTGAATCCCACTCCCACCATATACCCACCGGGACACAGTGGTCAGGTTGCCTCATCTCTCTGTGTCTCACCTTTCTCACGTGTAAAGTGCCAGTCACAACAATGGGGTCTACTTTAATAGAGTCATTCCAATAAATAAGTAATTAATATATGTAAAGCACTTAGAGCATATCTGGGACATAATAAACAGCAAGTGCAAGTAGTTATCTAACTTAAACTTGATGAACCTTGATTTCTTGTCCAAAAATAAAGATAATATCTATTTCATAATGTTACTGTGAGGTTTAAATTAAGTGAGATTGGGGGCGCCTGGGTGGCTCAGTTGGTTAAGCAACTGCCTTCGGCTCAGGTCATGATCCCGGAGACCCGGGATCGAGTCCCACATCGGGCTTCCCGCTCGGCAGGAAGCCTGCTTCTCCCGCTCTCACTCCCTCTGCTTGTGTTCCCTCTCTGGCTGTGTTTCTCTCTGTCAAATAAATAAGAAATTCTTAAAAAAAAAATTAAGTGAGATTATTATATAATTCCCTTCTCTAGTGTCTGAATATAATAACGTGCAATTATTTATTTGACATTTAACTAAATAAGTGAAAGCATTCTATACAATGTTAAATAGTTATGAAAAGATTATTAAAGCATTAGTAAAAGGATAAACTGATATCAACTAATTAGAGATAAATAGATATAAATACTGAATAAATCCCGGCCATACCCTCTGGAATATATTTAGCAGCAGAAAGCATTGCCTTTCCAGATGCAAAGGCTAAATGGTCTTTGAAATAACACATTTTTTTCTAAATTGCAATATCCCTAATGGTATTTTGTTGAATCTAATTCCTAAGAAATACTGAATGCAATTCTCTTGTTAATGGGAGGAAGGCACAAATGTGTAGCCCTGAATTGGAAATGGAGAAGCTATCCCTCAGCCTGCCTCCTGCATTCTCAGGAAGGACTGGATAACATTCATTTAATCGTGGAGAACCACTTAGTGCCATGGGGTGCAGCAAGCACCCACTAATTTGATAAATTTTAAGCACCTTCACAAGTTGACAGAATTACAAGAGCTGTATGTGCCCTTTGTATACCTCCCTACACACACCACACTCGCAATCATTTCTCTAAAAGGATGTTACTGTTCTGGGAAACAGCTGTGGCTTAGGGATATGAAGAAACTGCACTGAAGGAATAGAAGAGAAAAGAAAGATGAAAAACTTGTCTCTGAACACAAGAAGCTAAGGAATTAGTCATCTTGGCTTCTTACCTCTAGTATAACAATGTGACCCTAAGTAAGTCCTTTTACCCCTGTGCTCCAGCTTCTCAACGGTATGAGTGGATTTAATGGGATCTGTAGGTCTCAAACTACATAAACATAATTAGGCATTTCCTTAAAAAATTTTTAGATTCTGCATATAAAATGAGAGCAAACTAAAATGTTGCAAGCATTTCTTCTTTGTATATTCTTAAAGAACATAAAATAGATAATTTGATATCATATATACATTTTAATTTTAATATATACATTTAATTTTTAATTTATTTCAAAGACCATCATATATACATTTTAATTTTAATATACATTTTAATTTTAATTCATCCACATGAGAATTTGCAGAAGTAGAAAGAAGGTACCAGTTTGGTTTTCCAGAAATCAAACTCTGAAATGGAGTTCAGAATGTATGATGTTTAATTAAGGACTGCTTTGGGACTCAACACCCATGGAGGGAGGGGTACGAAGGAGGACTGGCAGAACGAGAATCCCAGCTACAGTGCAAAGCATCCTCACTGCTTTAGTCAATTACACAGGACATTACAGTGACTCCACATTGGGCCCAAATAGCTGGACTTTTATGCCTTCAGCTCCCAATAGCCATGAAAGTGGGCTGCTGGGGTGCCTGGGTGGCTCAGTTGTTAAGTGACTGCCTTCAGCTCGGGTCATGATTCCAGAGTCCTGAGATCAAGCCCGGCATCAAACTCCCTGCTTGGTGGGAAGCCTGCTTCTCCCTCTCTCGTTCCACCTGCTTATGTTCCCCTCTAGCTGTTTATCTCTTTGTCATATAAATAAATAAATAATTAAAAAAAGAAAAGTGGGCTGCTCTGGGAATGGCATGATCTTGGATGAGGAGGCAAGCTGATACAAGTGTTTTTTTGGAAGGGTATCTGGATGGCATAACACCAAGGCCACCACAGTACATGAATGATACTAATCTACAGGGAAATATTTCTAGAAAACATATCAAATTTTATAAAAATATCAACTCTGTATTCTATTCATGGCATGAAGAGATAATTAAAATAAAATTGTATTTTGACAATCTATCCAAGCTAGCAAAAAAATGAAACTATGAAGCCTAATAAAATATTTTTGAAGGTAAAAAGTAACATTCTAATAGTTTATTCATTTTCTTTGCAAATTTTCGTCCAGCTATATATTTTACATGTGTTTAATAAATATTTCCTAACTCTACCCAGACTTCAAACATGAATAAGTCATTGTCTTTTTTTTTTTTTTTTTTTTTTTTAAAAAAAAGACACATTTATTCAGCGTCATGATCAGACTATTACATTTAGCAATCAACAGCATGGGTGCAAAAAAAAAATCTACATTAAAACCCTTTGTTGGAATGCTTTACACTTTCCACAGAACAGAAACTAAAATAACCTGTTATACAATTAGTCACAAATACAGTCCTCGAGTTT
>PITA01033962.1:0-12147 GCA_004023965.1 Spilogale gracilis | reverse complement strand
AAGGTGCCCATCAACAGATGAATGGATAAAGAAGATGTGGTACATATATACAATGGAGTACTATGCCTCCGTCAGAAAGGATGAATACCCAACTTTTGTAGCAACATGGACTGGACTGGAAGAGATTATGCTGAGTGAAATAAGCCAAGAAGAGAAAGTCAAGTATCGCATGGTCTCACTTACTTGTGGTGCATGAGGGACAAACTGGAGGACAGTGACAGAAGGAAAGCAAATGGGAACTAGGGTAATCTAGGGAGGGAAATGAAACAACAGAGACTTTGAACACAGAAACAAACTGAGGGACTTGGAGGGAGGGGGGTGGAGGGATGGGAGAGCCTGGTGGTGGGTACTGGGGACACCTAAAGCGTGGAGCACTGGGTGTGGGAATGGGGAATGAATCTTGAAACACTGGGAAAAAAATTTTAGTAACAATAAAAAAAATAAATTAAAAAAATAAAAAAATAAAAAAATAAATTTAAAATAAATAAATAAATAAATAAATAAATATTAAAAAAAAAGAAAAGAAAAGAAACAGTCAACCTGTTTTAACAAAAGGCATACCATATGCCTCAGCTATAAGGTGAAATATATTCTCAAACTGTTTTCTTTTTTTCAAAGATAAACACTCTGGCACAAGAGCATTTTCATGGTTAGAACAGGACAGCTTAACTCTTTTTTTTTAAGATTTAATTAATTGATTAATTGATTAATTAATTAGAGATTGAAAGAGAGAGTATGAGTGGGCAGTGGGGAGTAGGGAGAGGGAGAGGGAGTAGCAGGCTTCCTTCTGAGCAAGAAGCCCAACATGGGGCTTGATCCCAGGACCCTGAGATCATGACCTGAGCCGAAGGCAGATGCTTCACTGGCTGAGCCACCCAGCCCCAAAGCTGACTTTTTTAAATAGCAGAACAGTAAATGTAACACAAATCCAGTGGGTTGTTTTGGTTAGCAAATTTTTTCAAGATCACCTGAAAAGCCACACACTGAATGATTATGCTGTGCTGATCTCAACGACATACTGAACATTTTTTTAAAATGACTTTCCAATATGAAGCTGATGGGTGTGTTGGACCCACCCACTGACAGCATCATACAAGGATTTAGAAAGGTGATGTCATCAGTAACTAAAGCAGAAGTGAAAGTGTTGTCCTCTAGAAAAATACGAGCCTAGAAAAAAGCAACATCTCCAAAATCATCTTGTGTTACATACGTATGTTTAAATCTATAACATAAGTAAATTAATGATTAAATAACTACAGAGTTGACCATATTATTGATTTCCTAGAGTTCGTATACTCAGCTTGCCCTTCATACTTATTTTTAAATACCTCTTGTAAGATAAGCGATCGATATTGCCATAAATTTGTGCTTGTACAGTTTATACAGTGGATAAAAGAGACTACAAAGGAGAACACAAATAAACTCATTTAAGGTAGCAGCAATATGTACTTGAGGACGCTGTCTTCTGGTTAAATGCTCCTGAGAAAAGAAGTTATAAGATGAGCTTCAATTCTGAACCACACAGGCTCATATTGACTGTATCCCATCTAGATTTATGGGCCCCCTGCTTCATTTCAGATTGCTATGTCCTGCTTCCCCAAATGGCTATAAATGGGCAGGAGTCAGGATTGATCTAGTTCAATTACCTTTATTTCCCAGGGGCCTTCGCACTGTCCTGGGTACAGTGCAAGCCCTATTCTATTAACATGTCTCAGGTATTTGTGGGGTTGTTACTGGCAATGTGACAACAGTCGCAAACTTATACAGCCTCGGCCATTTTGGATAATGAATGAATTTCAACATCGGTAGTCAAACTGATTGCCAAGTAATTTGAAAGTCCCATAGTGCCATACATTTTTATCATCCTCATCACCCAGCTCTTACACCTTCTCATCTCACATGTATTTTCCTCTCTACCATTTGTCTCAGAGTCACCCTCCTGAATCATGTCTCTTAAAAGGAGGCCAAAAGGAGGAAAGAAGTTAATATTTTCAACAGTGACTCAGCAAGTTTTGATTTCCATTTGCAACTGTGAGAAAAGGATCGAAGTATGTTTTGAAATTAAAATAAAACCATTTGATTTCTGTGACTCAGCAAGATCAATCACACTCGGCATAAGTCGTATTAAACAGGAACACAGAATTTTTTTTTCATTTGTCAGTATTTTCTCAACTTACCAAAAGATCAATGCTTGGGTCATTGGAATAATTTAAGATATATTTCTTTAAAAACTGTGGGATCTAAGGACATCTCCAAAAGAAAGAAACAGAGAATATTGATTAATAAACACTGCATGTGCTAAATACTGATATAAACTCCAGACAGTAATCCATGGGCTTTTGCATGTTTACCTAAGGAAGGTGAGAAACTTCTGTTGGTATTCTAGTCATTAGAAAAGTGCATTTAAAAAAAATGCAACACCACAGAGTTATTTCTGCCTAAATATGTTTCCACATATGAGACTCCAATAGGAACTTCAATATCAAGAGTTTTTTTAAAAGATTTCATTCACTTATTTGACAGAGAGAAGGAGCAGAGAGAAAGCATGAGTGGGAAGTGGGGCAGAGGGAGGGGGAGAAACAGACTCCCCACTGAGCAAGGAGCCTGACATGGGGCTCAATCCTAGGACCCTGGGAACAGGATCTGAGCCAAAGGCAGACACTTAACTAACTGAGCCACCCAGTCAGCCCTCCAGTATCAGTTTTTTAAAGGGGATAAAAATTAATTCTTCCAGAGAAATTGCCTGGTCCCACATGTTACCAAGGATGAGGGATAGCAGAGCATAGAAGGAATCTGATCTTGGAAAGGATGCACCTGGGTCCTTATCCCAATTACATTACTTACTAACCACATGACTTTGGACAAGTTACCCGGTTGGGTCATCCTAGCTGTGTTACTCATCTGAAACCTCAGAACAGGGTTACCAGATAAAATATAGGACACCTAGAGAAATCTGAATTCCACTTAAACAGTAAATAATTTTGAGGTACCTGGGTAGCTCAGTCAGTTGAGAGGCCAACTCTTGACTTTGGTTCAGGTCATGATCTGGGAGTCCTGGGATCATGCCCCACTTCAAGCTCCAAGTTCAAGGGGGAGTCTACTTAAGGATTCTCTCTCTCCTCCCCACTCATTACCCCTCCCGCTTCTCTAAAATAAATAAATCTTTTTTAAAAAGATAAATAATTTCACCATATAAATATGTTCTTTGTACTACTAGCAAAGAACATGACAATTCAGGATCATACAATTGTGTATATGAAATGCAAATTTAACTGGGTGTCCTCTACTTTTATTTGCTATTTCTGACAACCCTACAAAGAAATAACAGTCCTTAATCATAGTGTTTAGGTAAGGATTCAATAAGGCTCTATTTCCTAGAAACTGAACTAGTAAGCTTTTCAATTATTTTAAATCCCATTTGATACTGACATTAGCCCAATGAACAATGAAAAGTTCTTTTCATTTGCCAGATTAGCATAAAGATTGTAATCAGGAACTGGTTCAAAGCTACAAAGTTTTAACAGCAGAGGCAAGATTCAAGATGGAGCTGTTTCACGCCAAAGCTGAGAACCTTAACTTTGGTGTTGCTGTACCCGAGTGGATTCAAGGGTGGATTCAAAAGTGGACCAAGGGTGGTCAATGGTCCAGGACCAAAGACCCACAGATCTTGAGTGAGATGTAGGTTTATGGTGGGGGGAGTCCAGCAGTGGCAGACTGGACAAAGCATCCATGGCTAGTTCTTATGGTGGAGTAGCTAGCCTCGGGTCTATAGCCTCTCTCCATCTTGCATGGCCAGTGTTCCAAGGACAGTGTTCCAACCCATCCAGACATTCTTCATTACAAAGGAGAGGCTCTGGTTGGCCAGCCCTGGAAACCCTGACCTTGAATGCTAAACAACACGTTCTTCTACACATTCTGCTCAATGGGAATATAGAAGGAGGATGAGATCTCTACCTTCTCAAGATAGTGATTCACAAGATCATTCAGGGTTTGCTGGTACCATCCAACCTTCTAGCATGTACTACAACCTCTATGCCAGCTGCAGAGTAACTTTATCAGGCATCAAAATTACCAAGAGAGCCTGTTAAAACCAGATACACACGTCCAGACTTGGAGTTTCTGATTCAGTAGCTCTTAGTGGGGCTTGGTAATCTATGTTTTTCACGTTTCCAGATGTTGCAGATCCTGCTGGCAGGGACAGTGATTTGAGAACCACCACCTTGGCTGCAGCACTATGTGTCAACAAGCAAGATCAGCCCGATAAATGAAAGCTACATGCCACCACTCCTTAGGAGCCACAGAAGGACTCCAGGGCCCTATTATCACCTACTGGGGTTTTTTTTCTCTAAGTTTTTGGGGTTTTTTAAACTATCTCAATGACTGTTATTATTACAATTATTATTTTCATATCTATCAGATTTTCATAACTAATAACTTTAGTACTATCTGTTTTATTAAAACATAATTGAATGTAACATGATATTAGTTACGGGTATACGACATAATGATTCCACATTTGCATCCATTGCAAAATGATCACCACAGTCTCATTACCATCTGTCACCATGGAGAGTTATAAAATTTTTTCTTATGATAAGACTTTCAAGATCAACTCTTTCAAATGTGCAATACAGGAGCACCTGGGTGGCTCAGTTGGTTAGGCGTCTGCCTTTGGCTCAGGTCATCACCTCAGAGTCCTGGGACCAAGCCCCACATCGGGATCCCTGCTCAGTGGGGTGGCTGCTTCTCCCTCTGCCTCTGCCATTCCATCCTACATGTGCTCTCTGGCTCTCTCTCTCTGTCACATAAATAAATAAAATATTTTCTAAAAAATCAAATACACAATACAATATTATTGGCCATAGTCACCATGTTGTACATGACATCCCTATGATGTATTTATTTTATAACTGGATATTTGGACTTCTTGATTGTCTTCAACAATTTCACACAGTCCCAACCTCCCTTTCTTCTGGCAACCACCAATCTGTTCTCTACATCTAGAGTTTTGTTTTATTTTGTTTGTGTTCTTGTTTTGTTTCTTAGATTCCACATGGAAGTAAAATCATACAGTACTTGCCTTTCTCTGTCCAACTTATTTCACTTAGCATGATTATTCTCTAGCTCCAGCTGTGTTGTTCCAAATGGCAAGATCTCCTTCTTTTTAATGGCTGAGTAATATTCCATTGTTTATCTATGCCACATCTTCTTTATCCCTTCATCCGTCAATGGACACTTAGGTTGTTTCCTTATCTT
This sequence comes from Spilogale gracilis, assembly GCA_004023965.1. NCBI lineage: Eukaryota > Metazoa > Chordata > Mammalia > Carnivora > Mephitidae > Spilogale > Spilogale gracilis. The sequence continues at coordinate 6,891 of PITA01033962.1, read as the reverse complement.
GGCTATTATAAATAACTCTGCCATGACCACAGCATTCCACATATCTTTACAAATTAGTGTCTTCATTATCTCTAGATAAATACCCACAAGTAGAATTACTGGATCCTATAGTAATTCTATTTATAATTTTTTGAGGAACCTCTGTACTCTTTTCCACAGTAGCTACACCAACTTACATTCCCCCCAACAGGATACAAGGGTTTCTCCACATCCTTGCCAACTCTTGTTATTTCTTGTTTTTTGATGCTAGCCATTCTCATTGCGGTTTTCATTTCCATTTCCCTCATGATTAGTGATGTCAAGCATCTTTTCAGGTATCTTTGGAAAAAAGTCCTCTGCCCATTTTTAATTAGACTATTTGGTTTTTGGGGGGCATTGAGTTGTATACATTCCTTATCTGTTTTAGAAATGAATTCCTTATCAGATATATGATTCACAAATATCTTCTATTCAGTAGGTAACCTTTTAATTTTGTCAATGGTCTCTTTCACTGTGCACGGAGCATTTTAGTTTGATGTAGTCCCCATTGTTTATTTTTGCTTTTGTTTCCCTTGTCCTTGGAGGCAGGACCAAAAAATCAACACCAAGACAATGTAAAGAAGCCTGCTGCCTCTGTTTTAACTTCTACCAGTTTTATGGTTTCACATGTTACAGTCAAGTCTTTAATCCATTTTTTAGTTTATTGGGTTTTTTTTAAGATTTTATTTATTTATTTGACAGAGAGAGAGATCATAAATAGGCAGAGAGGCAGGCAGAGAAATAGGGGGAAGCAGGCTCCCTGCTGAGCAGAGAGCCCGATGTGGGATTTGATCCCAGGACCCTGAGATCATGACATGAGCTGAAGGCAGAGGTTTAACTCTCTAAGCCACCTAGGCGCCCCTGGGTTTTTGTTTTGTTTTATTTTTTAAGATCTTATTTTTAAGTTATTTCTCTACCCAGTGCAGGGCTTGAACTTACCACCCCAAGATCAAGAGTAACACGCTCTACTGACTGAGTTAGTCATTGAGTTTATCATTGTATGTGTTATAAGAAAGAGGTCCAATTTTATTTTTTTGCATGTCACTGCCCAGTTTTCCCAACACCGTTTATTGAAGAGCCTATTCCTTTCCAACTGTATATCCTTGCCTCCTTTGTTGTACGTTAATTGACCATACAAGCATGGATTTATTTCTGGGCTCTCTATTCTGTTCCAGTGATCTATATGTCTGTTTTTATGCCAATACCATATTGTTTTAATTACTATAGTTTTATAATAGAGTTTGATATCAGGGAACATGAAGCCTCTAGCTTTGTTCTTTCTCAAGATTGCTTTGATTATCAAAGATTTTTGTGTGTGTGTGGTTCCATACAAACTGTAGGACTGTCCTACTTCTGTGAAAAATGTCATTGAAATTTTGATACAGATTGCAATGAATCTGTAGATTGCTTTGCATAGTATGGACATTTAAACAATAGTAATTATTCCAATCCTTGAGCACAGAGTGTCTTTCCCTTTATTTGTGTCTTCAACTTCCTCTCACCAGTGTCTTACATTTTTCAAAATACAGATGTTTCACCTCTTTGAATTTCTTCCTAGCTATTTTATTCTTTTTTTTTTAAGATTTTATTTATTTGACAGAGAGAAACACAGCCAGAGAGGTAACACAAGCAGGGAGAGTAAGAGAGGGAGAAGCAGGCCTCCCGCCGAGCAGGGAGCCCGATGTGAGACTCGATGTGGGACACAATCCCGGGTCTCCGGGATCATCACCTGAGCCGAAGGCAGTCGCTTAACCAACTGAGCCACCCAAGTGCCCCTATTTTATTCTTTTTGATGCAATTGTAAATGGGATTGTTTTCTTAATATTCTTTCAGATAGTTTGCTTTTAGTATATAAAAACACAATAGGGTGCCTGAGTGGCTCAGTGGGTTGAAGCCTCTGCCTTCAGCTCAGGTCACAATCTCAGGGTCCTGGGATCAAGGCCCACATCGGGCTCTCTGCTCAGCAGGGAGCCTGCTTCCTCTCTCTGCCTGCCTCTCTGCCTACGTGTGATCTCTCTCTTTGTGAAATAAATAGATAAAAATCTTTTTAAAAAATAGATTTTTGTATATTGATTTTATACTCTGAAATTTGACTGAATTTATTTATTAGTTCTAACAGTTTTCTTGGTTGACCCCATTCAAATTCATAGTCACAGTCATTCTGCAGACAAAAAAAAAAAAAGCCTGTCTAGGATGCCAAAGGGTTCTCCAGTTTTTGTACAAAATAACTTGCAGCTAAACAAATCTAACTAATAGAACTATAAGGATCTTTTCTCTATCCCCTAGTCCTTTACTTCTTTGGAAAAGATGTAAATTTCCATGGATTTCTGTTCACAATAATAGATAATCTAGGATGCCAATACTCAGAGGTTGGTCTGTGGGCCAGAGCATTGACATCATATGAGAAATTTAGAATCTCAGGCCCCACCCCAGACTTACTGAAAAAAGAATCGGCATTTTAACAGGATTGCCAGGCGATACGTATGTACATTAAACTTAAGAAAAGGAAAGTAAATGGGAAGTAGGGTAATTCAGGGAGAAAAACGAAACAACAGAGACTTTGGACACAGAAACAAACTGAGGGACTTGGAGGTATGGGGGTGGAGGGATGGGAGAGCCTGGTGGTGGGTACTGGGGACACCTAAAGCGTGGAGCACTGGGTGTGGGGAATGGGGAATGAATCTTGGAACACTGGGAAAAAAAAAAACTTAAGTAACAATAAAAAAAATAATAATAGAAAGAAAGAAAGAAGAAAGAAAGAAAGAAAGAAAGAAAGGAAGGAAGGAAGGAAGGAAGGAAGGAAGGAAGGAAGGAAGAAAGAAAGAAAGAAAGAAAGAAAGAAAGAAAGAAAGAAAGAAAGAAAGAAAGAAAGGGAAAGAAAACCTTGGCTGAATCATTTTAAGTCTTCCATGCAAAGCTTCTAGGGAAACTTGATATCAAGACTCCACTTAAATGCATGACCAAGGACACAAAAATAAAAAGAAAACTCCCCAAAAGGAAGAGGAATACCAAGAATTTTTTTGCTCTTGTTCAGTAGAAACTAAAATGCTAAGTGGGAGCCGGAAGTTTTATTGACATAAGCAAATGAAGGGTGAGGAGTGGTAACAGAAGGATTTACATATTAACAGCCATAAAGAGATGAGCATTGGCCCAGGGAAGGTAGGTTGGTAGAAGAGACTCCACACCAAGCTGGGATCCTCAAAAGGATCCACTCTCAGGACAGACTGGATTAAGAAGGGATCCTCCCAACCATCAGAACAAAAGGACAAGCATATTGGTTGAAGCAATACACAGAACTTGAGGAGATGGATATCACAGTGCACAGCCAAAGCAGCAGATTTGAAATCTGAAGAGGAAACCAATTCAGAGGAAGGTAGATGTGGCAAATGATTAAGGATGAACCAGGATAAGTGGAGAGATGCAAACCATGATTGGAGGTTAGGGGGAAACAGAAGAGAGAATCAGAAGGTCCAACATGTATCATATAAGAGACTGGGAGGAGAGAGCAAGGAAATGGGAGAGAGGCAACACGGACAAAGATAATAGCTGTAAATTTTTTCACAACTGGTAAAAGACAAAGCCTAAGTTTCAGAAAGCACACTAGCCGAGGTAGAATTAATCCGCTAAATCTACACATCAACCCTCATGGTGAAACTATAAGAAACCACAAAAAGTGACAAAAGGCCAGAGTAAAAATGATCAATTATTTATAGAGGAGCACTAATTATACTGACAACAGACCTTTTCATAGTAACAACAGAAGAAAATAATTCATTAACACCTTCAAAGTCATGAGGGAAAAGAGCTATCCTTTCAAAATTTTAAATGCAGCCAACCCATTACTAAAGTATGAGACATTTTCAGACCAGTAAAATTGAAGGAGGACAGTTCTCCCTGTTCTTCCTTATTGACAATAAAATAAAATTACCTCTCACAACTACTGAAATAAAATTCCATTCCCTAAGCCTGTAGCCTAAAGGAAAAAAAAGTGTCTATGATTTTCTCCATCCATGTGCAGTATGATCATCTATGAGAAACCATAAGGCACCAACAAATGACTTTTGATGACAAAATGATTCCTGCACTGGGCAATGTCTCTGATTGAAGTCACCTCTTTGTGGACCTGAGATGCTGAGTCAGAAAGTCAGCATTCAAATACCAGCACAACCACTAAGTGGCTGCATAATTGGACAATCTACTCTGCTTTCTTGTGTATAAAGTGAGGTGAGTAGGGCACCAGGTAGGCTCAGTTGGTCCAACTCTTGATTTCAGCTTAGGCCATGATCTCAGGGTCATGGAATCAAGCCCCCATCTCCTGGACCTGCCACTCAGGCTCCATGCTGGGGTGGGAGGAGAAGCCTGTTTAGGAGTCTCTCCCTTCCACTCCTTCTGCCCCTCCCCACTGTGTACTCTCTCTCTTTCAAAAAAAAAATTTAATTTAATTTAATTTAATTTAATTTAATTTAATTTAATTTAAAAACTAGATGAGTGAGATAGCTAGTTTTACGATTCCAATCTCCACTACTCTGAGATTTGCCCCAACTTCCTGAATGTTGTGAATTGACATCCACCTAGGAGCCACATACACACAGAGTCATTTCACAGAATGCAATCAAGATAGTTCGAACAGTCTCACTTTCACTGCAAAGATCTCAAACCTAAAATCTAAGCTCAACAAATACCAATCATAGGATAGAAGTGTTTAGATCAACTTCTCCTTTAAAAAAGTCTCCTAGGGTGCCTGGGTGGCTCAGTCATTAAGCATCTGCCTTCAGCTCAGGTCATGATCCCAGAGTCCTGGAACCCAGCGCCACATCAGGCTCCCTGCTCTGCAGGGAGCCTGCTTCTCCCTCTCTCACTCCCCCTCCTGCGTTCCCTCTCTAGCTGTGTTTCTCTCTGTCAAATAAATAATATATTTTTTTAAAAAGAGTCTTCTAAAAGTTTAAAACTTCAAGTCAGTTCTCTCCCCACCCTCCAACAACACCCACACCAAGAACTCAAAATTATTCTGGGTCTTGACATACATTTCAGCAGATGAGAATTCACCAAGACTCCTAAGAATCTGGAATTTCTAACCTCCTGGTACCACCTCCAGCAGATTCAGTTCTGTTCTTCCTTCTAAATATCTCAGCACTTTCTTGGTGTTTCAAGCTCCCACTCTCTTACTTCCAACAGAGAAGGAAAAGATGATTTATCTTCTTTCCTTTAATGACCACAAGAAATATTGAATTCTTCTGGCCCCAAAGAACATTTCCCACAGGGCATCATCTTAAATCTTAATTACAAGTTTATGTATTATTCAGGCAATGCTAGAAACTTAAATTTGGGTCAGCATTATATCATCAGTCTTCATTCACTCTCATTGGTCTTTTCCCCCTCCCTTCCAAATGACGGTCATTCCAGTCCTGTTGCTTCTTTAATTACCCTTCAGTTAAAATCCACTTTTCCCTAGAGCACCCGATTCTCTCTGCCAGAATGGCCATGATTTCTCTAACTTAAGGGCTTGACTCTCTGCTGGGCTCTTTCCTGGCAAGGGTTAGGGATGCAAACAGGCTATTTATCACCCTCCAAAAATCCAGCAGAAGCTATCTCTCATAGAAAAGGATTATCAGGTTAGGGCGCCTGGGTGGCTCAGTTGTTAAGCATCTGCCTTCAGCTCAGGTCATGATCCCGGAGTCCTGGGAGTCCTGGGATCGAGCCCCACATCGGGCTCCCTGCTCAGCAGGAAGCCTGTTTCTCCCTCTCTCACTTCCCCTGCTTGTGTTCCCTCTCACTGCGTTTCTGTCAAATAAATAAAATCTTTAAAAAAAAAAAAAAGGATTATCGGTTAATACAAAGATAGTTCTCTTCTTGTTGTGCACACACACAGGTGCACACACTTATACCCACACACTACGCAGATAGTCACACACACACCCTTGCCCAGAGATTAAAATAAGACCAGATGAGACTTTACCAGGTGCTCAGAGGTGTTACTGACTTAAAATCTTACGATTTAAATAAGAGTAGCTATGTGCTGGCCATAGGACTGTGCACACATGTAACTTAGCCCTGCTCCATGTATGGCTTCATTTGTCTCCTTTTTATGCTTCCACAGTGCCCCAGGGCACTTCAGCCCCCACCTGCCGGGAGATCTTGGTGGATGAGTCTTTTTCTTCTTCCTGTGCATGCCAAGGTATGATGAACCAATTCCCCACGCCATTACGCTCTCTCAGGGAGAGTCTTAAAATTACAAGAGTCCAATTTGACATTGATGCCACTCCTCACAGGACACAAAAAGGTCAACCTAACAGCCACCATGATTTCTATTGTTTCATTCTGTTGTGTTTTGCCTGACACTGGGCCCATCAGGAGGACAGGAAAGAGCCCAAGACTTAGCACAATTGTGGGAAACCCATTGTTTCTAAAGCACTGAGTCAGGAGCATGCCAACACAAAACTACAGATGTTATTTTCTTTAACTTTTTTTTAAGTTTTTATTTTAAGGGCATCTAGGTGGCTCTCTCCGTGGGGTGTCTGCCTTTGGCTCAGGTCATGATCTCAGGGCGCTGGGATCGAGCCCCACATTGAGCTCCCTGCTCAGTGGGGGGCCTACTTCTCCCTCTGCCTGCTGCTGCCCCTGCTTGTGCTCGCTGTCTCAAATAAATAAAATCCTTTTTTAAAAAGTTATTTTAAGGGCGCCTGGGTGGCTCAGTTGGTTAAGCGACTGCCTTCGGCTCAGGTCATGATCCTGGAGACCCGGGATCGAGTCCCACATCGGGCTCCCTGCTCAGCAGGAAGCCTGCTTCTCCCTCTCTCACTCCCCCTGCTTGTGTTCCCTCTCTGGCTGTGTTTCTCTCTGTCAAATAAATAAAATCTTTAAAAAAAAAAAAAA
>PITA01033961.1:0-12147 GCA_004023965.1 Spilogale gracilis | reverse complement strand
GGGGGGGGTGGAAGACTGGTCTACTTATACTATAGAAAATAATGGAAGTTAATAGTGGTGTACTTCTTGCTCGCCAAGTCATGATGTCATGTTAAAGCACTCTGCGTGGCTTTAGAATTCTTTAAGATGCAAGGTCACCCTTAAACCAATGTTATCTGTGTACTTTATTAATCATTTAACGATCCACAGATACTTACTGAGTGCCAAGTATGCTCCTGGCTCTATGTTAGCTATTGGGATAAATGAGTGAGCATCACATCTGTGCTTTTCCTGTGCTGGAAAGCATTCCATCTTTCTCCCAGTATTTGTTCTTCCTCAACTCCAAGGCCAAGCTCAAGTCTCTATCTGCCCTATAAAGCTTTTATTCACTGTTGCTTCCTAAAGCACTTTCTCTACCACTTCTTGATATTTAATTATATCCTTTATGAGCTTCCTCTGTGTTTCCCACTTCACCTAGAACAGTGAGCGTTGGTTGGGTAAATAGCTTGATAACCACTACTGATTGATTACTTTTTCCCCTACAACATGCTATTATTATGGACAAAGAAGACAATGAAAAGAAGGTGTTTTGGACACACAAAGATGAAGAAAATGCAGTTAAAAATCTGATATCTGGTGAGAATATCAGGATCTATACTAGGAAAGAAAAAAAATAGCTTGCCTGTCAAAGGAAAGTAACAAAGGTTCTGCAAGCTGCTACAATTTTGTAAGGAAGATAAGGGTCTTCTCTAATTTGGTTTGGAAATTCTATATTTGTACCTGAACTGTGTTTTAGTTTAGTTGCAGCCTTTATGTTTGAAAGTAGACAGTATCTCTCAGCCTTACTCTTTGTTTTTTGACTCTTTACCTAAATGAGTGCTGCATGCAAATACGTTTTCTGTGCCCAAAGCAATAACTAGATGTTTTTAAAAAAGATACCCTTGCCAATGAGAATTCTGCTTGACTGTCTGTCACACAAATTGATTCCTCTGAAAACAGGCTATTTTCACATTTGCTTTAATGGCGCTCAGAGCAGGTAGTTGTGATATTTTGCTAGGTCTTATGCTCATGAGCCCTCCGAGTATTTTGTTTTGTTATGGATCATTAAAGAGTGGGGATGATAATGTTCCATCATTAGGCAATCATGCAGAGGATAAATTTCTCTTTCAGACAAATGGAGTTAGAAGACTATTATTCTTTCTCCACTCTCTTCCCCAACTAATAGATCATTTAAAAGCCACAGGGATAGAGCACTTTAAAAATCTCCAAGAACCGTTTTTAACAGTGGTAGTGTATTCTTGCCCAATTTATAACGGAAAAGAAAAGAAAGACGTAAGAATTCTTGGGGAAAGATTTTCATGTTCATGATTTCTTCTTTGTTCTTCCCCAGGGTGTGTTTCTGTCACAGCAATCAACAGAACCTGTGCTGCTCTCCTGTGTTACAGAAGAACATTGCAGCTTTCTGATTGGGTGTTAATGATCACCTCTATAAAGATAAGCCAGACTATTTGAATCAGAATGCACAAGGTGCTGCAATGGTCAGACCTGCCCATTTGTATTTAAGCCCACTGAGTAATAATGAATTAGCATCATTCAAAACGACTGAAACTAACAAACATGATTTGGCCAATTCCATATTTCCTAAATGAAAGAAGTCACTTTCAGGACAATACTTAGCATTCATATTCAAAGATTTTGAACTTAGTGTGTTTTAAGAAAGGTTAAAAATAGTGTTTTTACAATGCCTTGCAAATGTAATAAATTAGATGCTTCCTATATTTCCTAACTAAGGAATATTCTCCTGGGTGAATGTCTACCTTGTCAGTGAGCAGTGGTACATAGTGCTGTGCTGAAGTGGCATCTGCTGGGTCACACAGCTGGAATTTATCCCTTACGCCCTATGTGGATCTGGAGAGATTGTTCAAGCTCTGTAGTGGGCTGACTGGTGGCCCCCCAAAAGATATGTCCTTGGGTCAGCACCCAGAATCTGTGAATGTGAGTTTATTTGGAAAAAGAGTCTTGCAGATATATTTAAATTGAGCATCCGGAGATGAAATCATTCTGGATTATTTGGATGGGCCCTAAATCCAATGACAAGTGTCATTATAAGAGAAAGGCTGAGGGATATTTGAGACAGAGATACACAGAGGAGACAGTGATGTGAAAATGAAGGCAGGGATTAGAGTTGAGGCATCTACAAGCCTAGAGCTCCCAGAAGCTGGATGAGGCAAGGAAATGCCCACCACTAGAGCCTTAGAGGGAGTGTGGCCCTGCTGGTATGTTGATTTTGAACTTCTGACCACCAGATCTATGAGAGAATATATTTCTATTGGTTTAAGGTATGCAGTTTGTGGTGATTTGTTACAGTGACATTAGGGAACAACATCCCTAAACTGGAGAATCTTTAACTGCAAAACAGGGATAATCATAGTAATAACAACGACCTCAAAGAGTTGCAGTGTAGACTCAGTGAGATTGGTAGTAAGAGCTTCACACAAGGAAAGGCATATAATAAGTGTTCAATGAGTCTTAGAAAGTACTGTTGCTGTTGTTCAATGAATTGTTGTTTGATGAGTTAATTTCACTCTAAATCTAACAATGACTAAAATGTACAAACTGTAATAATTTTAATTCTCCTTGTATAAAATACTTAGAACTTGTTGGCCTGCCATTTCCTTTAGAAACCATTGCCCTTTATTAAAAAAAGAGAGAGAGAGAAGAAACTATCGCCCAATTTCTGTCTGGAGTGTACAAATAAATAGTATCACTGTTCTCCATTGTAGTCTTCTATGAATTATTAGAGGCCCAGAATTAGGAAGAAAATGTTCTTCTATGGATTTTGTGATAATAGGACTCAAAAGGAAAAACTCTCCCTCTATTTTTCCCTCATTGCTCTTATTGGAGCAAAAAGTTTTTATGCTTGTTGGAATATGTACATACATATACATGCACACACATATAAATTTTAATATACATTTTATATATAATTATATAATAGATAAGAAACTTATATAATTAGGTATTATATGATCTTTAATATACCTAATAACATGATTTTATGTATGATATTATATAATATAACTTTATATATGTTCCCTTCTCTTAGAGATGCCCATTGCCAATGAGTTCTGTTTTGAATGGGGGATAGTCCCAGGCTATCACACAAAACATTTCCTAAATATCACTGAGTAGTAAGAGATCACTCATTATTCTCATCTGCTCTTTTCATTTGAGTTCCTGGTCAGGATATAATAAATCTAATATCCCAATACTGAGAACCATACAATCTCTACAGATCCGGTACCCACAATATTCAGTGGGATATCTGACCACTCCATAAATGTTCAGTGAATGGACACATGTGGGAAATCCTTGATCTGGCACAAGAAAACACTGTTTGCTTCTTTTACTGTTTTTGTTTCTGAGATAAGCATAGACAGTTATACTTCTGCTTTTTTGAATTTGTGGATCATAACTAATATCCATGTCTTCTTCAACAAAATGGGAACATGTGTTAGCTACATTAGGACAATTAGTTTTTAGGCATGTCTCTAAGATAGGTGGATTATCTTTGGCTATCTCTCTACACATGTGTGGAAGAGAGGATTCCTCTGAAAGATCTGCTGACTTGAGGACTCAGAATTGAATTATGTTGTCTTCTCTTCTGGGGACTGAAGCATGAAAATCGCATTTAGGAGAGTATTCTAAGAAAGACAAGACATACAATCTTGTCTGTGGGACAAGAGCCTTTCTGTTGGCGCTGCCCAGGACCATGGTTTCTTCCCTGCTCTTCAAACCTAGACCAAGATGCAATAGAGAACATGGACAGTCATCTCTTCTAGATTTGAACATTTAAGAACAACTCTCACATGAATGCAAAAGGATAGTCTACCTGAATGTAAGTCAAGAGAGATGCCACTAAATCAAGAAAAAACGCGTTTGTAAAGTAGAAAAGATTCTGTTTTGTGGAACACGAAGAGCTGAAGCCCTGGAAGGTGTGGAAGCAGGTAGATAACCAATTAATAGTAACACCCAAGATGTCCTTCAATAGATGAATAGTTTAAAAAATGGGATAAACAGTTTAGTAACTCCTGGGGGTAAGAAGAGCATGGGAGGTGAAAGGGAAGGTGTGCCTACAAAAACACAACATTTCGTCCTTAGAAGGAAATGTCTGAATCTTCACTGTATCAGTGCCAAAATCGTGGTTGTGACATTGTATTGTGATTTTGCAAGATGTCACTAGGGAAAGCTAGGTGTTCTCTTTATTATTTCTTACAATTGATAGGAATCTATCTCAAACTAAAAAGGTTGATTATACAAATTAATAATGATGGCAGGATGGGAAGAAAATACCACCAAAGAGTAAGTAGATTGTCCTCTACTTCTTAGCTATAAGTAAAAGGGATAATTGCATTAAGCATTACTTTACAGTTAAAACAATGTATTTGAGACAACGTAGAGTGGGAAACACAGGTGTCTGATGATATTGATTCTGGCAGGGACAGTAGCTTCATATACATAATTTTAACTGTAGCTAAAGTATGATAGAATAATAGCATGAATAGTAACATCATTATTGTGGCCTTATTGCTAAATCAGTGATATTTTCAGCTGCTTAATACTCTGTCATTTCTCTTCTTCACTTTATACAGATAAAAAACCACTAGTGGTTATATTGTATGATAGAAAATCTTAGATACTTATTAATAACAGTATCAAGTTAGATTTAAGTAGGGGCCCCTGGGTGGCTCAGTCAGTTAAGGTTTCAGCTCTTGGTTTCTGTCTGGGTCATGATCCAGGAGGTGGGATCAAGTCCCCATCAGGCTTTGCTGTCAGTGTCCAGTCTGCTTGAGATTCTTCCTCCCTCTCTCTTTGCTCTTCCCTCTGCTTGTTTTTCTCTCTCTCCTTTAAATAAATAAATAAAATCTTAAATGATGTAAAACTGGGGATCAGTTCTAAGACACTACTATAAAAAATTGAAGAAAATATAATTGTAAGTCTCCTGGTGGCTCAGTCCATGTAGTGTCTGTCTTCAGCTCAGGTCATGGTCCCAGGGTCCTGGGATGGAGCCCAGTGTTGGGCTTTCTGCTCAGCTGGGAACCTGCTCCACCCCCACCCCTACTCTCTCTCTGTCTCTCTCAAACAAATAAATAAAATCTTAAAAAATATATATAATTCTAGTGTTATGTTTATTCAAAAGTCAAAGGGATGTAGAGTGATTTGAATTTGAAGAAAGTAACTGCGCAGTACAGTGATATTGCTTACAGTTTGGGGTGCGGGGGTGGGATCTGGCCATACAAAATGAACTCAACTGACTTTTGGCACATATTATATTTAAAAGTTATTTTTCAGCTAGTGATGTATTTAAACTTGAGTCACAATGTGATGTACATAGAAACATCTAACCTTACAAAGCTTTTACATCTGGGAGAGATTATTTGCATTGACAAAATAATTTTTCTGAAACAAAAATTAAGAGACCTCACTTGATATGATTGCTTATGGTATAGCACATGCAGTGAAACATACCAACTGGTATGTTCATTGAAACATACCAGTGTCTGAGCTCAGAAACAAACCTCCCTATATTTACGCAGCGTTTTTACTCATTTTTCTTTCCTTCTAGTGTGTAATCAGTTAGCTTGTGGTTCTCTCTCTCTGGTGACAATTTTGTATGCCGTATATATCCTAGTCAGCTGCGTCGAAGTATCGCACCAAAATAGCAGGTCAAAATAGCAGGACATATTTATTGCCAGGCACTGTGCTGAGCATTCACATGGGGTTATTTCGTTTTGTCCTCACAACCACTCTATGAAGAGGACACTGCTACTATTCCCATTTTCCAGATAAAGAAACGAGGGCAGTTTCAAGTTTGGTAGCTTGCCCAAAGCCGCACAGCCCTTGGTCTAATTATTTGTGTGATTAACATGGCAATTTATTTTCTTTATAACTGTGTCTTCCAAAAAAAGGGGCTATTTTTCTTGTTACCTTATGGTAATGTTGAGGTCCCAGGTCTGGATTAGAACCCAAACAGGCCTGCTACACCTATTTTCACTTCAGACAATACCCTTCCAAAAGTAAAAAGAGCTATGGACTATCAGTTAACTAGAGATAGAATGACTAGATATCCAAGAGCTCCACACGGAAGTCACATATTCGGGGGGACTGGTCGACCTTTTTTACTTAGTTTTATGAAAGGAATACCTGAAGCCTTTCTGAGAAAAATGAATCAGAAATCATAAATTATATTTTCACTGTCGTAAGTGATTGGATTATGTGATGATGGAAAAGTTCATTGAATGGTCGAGGATTTTAGTTTTCAGAAAGCTGTGGAAACGAAAACTACATGCCTGCAAACTGAATGTTTCTGACCACAGGTTGGTACTCAGACTTCTTTCATGGATCAGCTCCTGGTTAAAATCCTGCCATCTGAAATGTGGACTCTTCCACGAACATTTTTAAGCTCTTAGCCTAATTTTCTCTTTCTCCTGTACAAATACTTCACATTTCTGTGACTCAGTACTGTTCTGTGCTGTTTATATCACACTTCTGGTTTTTCTGCCTCCACATCATTCTTCACACTGTTCCCCCTGACCATTCCTCCCTTCCCCCCATCCACATTTTCCCCTTTCTCTGCCCATTTTTTAGGGCCCATTCTAGTTTCTTTTTCAGTGTTCCAAGATTCACTGTTAATGCACCACCACACCCAGTGCTCCATGCCCTATGTGCCCTCCTTAATACCTCCCACCAGGCTCACCCATCCTCCTACCCCTTCTCCTCCCAAACCCTCAGTTTGTTTCTCAGAGTCCACAGTCTCTCATGGGACCCATTCTAAATGCTACATTTTCTTTTCCAAACATTTTCTGATCCTCTAAATGGAATATAGCATTTTCTTTCTTTGAAATGTAGCACTTAAGTTCAGTATCACTAACAATTGTTAAATGGATTGCTTCTAATGTGTCAGTATTAAGAGTTTGCATGTATCCCCTCATTTAATCCTTGCACAAAGCCTATGCTGTCTATTCTATTATTGCCCCATTTTATGGATGAAGACAGGGAAATACAACCAGATGATGTGACTTCCCCATGCTTGTAGACTTGGCGCGTTCCAGCTAAAGAATTAGCACTTTTGGCAGTCAGACTCAAATTGCAGTAATCACTTTCTACCTTATAATATGATTACCTTTAAAAATTTCATATTTCCTTCTGGATCACAAATTCATTGACAAATAAACTTCCCTTATCCATCTCTATGTCTTTCTGGAGCTTTATATAGTAAGGACCTAACAGATATTTGTTGAATTACATTGAATTTCTTTCAATGGCTATTGTCATAGATCTTTAGGAAGCAAAACAAATAAACACTTTCAGGTATTTGCAATAGGTTAAAAAATGTGTCTGGAAATGTATTTCTTTCTTTCTTTCTTCTTTTTTTTTAATTAATTTTTATTTTTTTTCCATAACCCAGCCACCCTATTCCTCCTCCCTCTCCACATCTCCAAGCAACCCTCAGTTTGGAAACACATATTTCATACTATATAAAAAGAATTATTTCTGGGGTGCCTGGGTGGCTCAGTCAGTTAAGCATCTGCCTTGGGCTCAGGTCATGATCTCAGGGGCCTGGGACCGAGTCCAACATTGGGCTCTTTGCTCAGTGAGGAGCCTGCTTTTTCCTTTCCCTCTGCCCCCTCCCCACGGCTCATGCTGTCTCTCTCCGCCTCTCTATATCAAATAAATAAATAAAATCTGAAAAAAAAATACTTTTTCCTCACAATGCTCTCATCTTTCCTGCCCCTACCCCTGCTCCCTATATAGGTACAAGTAAATGCCACCTTAATCATTGGGAGAGTTTGATTGTATGTACTGAAGTGAAATGAAATATCAACAAGAAAGATTATGCTTTCTATTCTTTCTCTGTTTTTCATTGTCTTCTTTTATAGCCGAGGCAATTACCTAGCTTTGGTCCTACCCAGTTGCTCAGTATGGTTGTCCTTATCAAACATTACTATGTTCGGTGCAGAAGAGTATCAAATAGTTATTTCATATTCTTATATAATAAACAGACTTGATCTTTGGCAGGAGTCCCCTCCCCCTTTCTCAATTTCAAACTCTCACTTATTAAGGGGCAGAGCTGTGCTTAGCAGTCTTAAATTCCCTGCTGGTCTTTACCATCTGGCACATTTTCTTGAAGCTTGTGACATAGATTTTTGAATGTCAGAGCAGGAAAACTTCTTGCTAGAGAGACTTGTTAGATGTCAGTCATCATTAAAATAAGGATCTCTAGTGATTTAAGTCAGTTCCCACAAATGGAGGAACTCCTGCCAGTGATGGTGTATGCCATTAGTATGGTGAGAGGCGGGACAGCTTCTGATGCTGGTGCACCCCGGTCGGGGTCAGTACATGCCAGGTTCTCATCTTCCCTGTGACCTTTAACTTTGGGCCTGAACCATTTACAAAGTTTTATTAAATTCCTGTATTAGAAGACTACTTATGAATTCATAACTTTCTAATACCACTGTTATTACCAGAGACATAGCTCAAATATGTAGTGTAGCTAAAAGTCTTAATGGTGTTCTAATCTCAGAAATATCCCACCAAAAACCTAGTCATAGCAAGGAAATCATATCTTTTATTTTCAAGCCTACCAGAAGATCATAAAGGATGTACACTTCCCCAAGAATGGCAGCAACCATAATCCTTCCTTCTTCCTGAGAATCTCCTATGTGCAAGATTTTCCACTCAATGACACAAGGGGTCACTAACCAGTATAATTTGTGCAGGGTCCCTGTTCTCCAGGAAATGGAATCTTGTTGAGGAGTTACAATGTCTATAGGAAGATAACAATAATGCAGGTCAGAATGTGATAATTTTGAAGATTTGGTTCACAAATTGAAAATTTTTAAATTTTTTTTTTTAACTTCACTCCATTTATTGAGGTCAAAGTTCTCTATCGCTCACCTAGCTCATTGAGTGTAACTTTCCAGGAGAAAAGAAATGGGTGAAGAAAAGTGTCTGGGAAAGAACTAAGTAAAACATGTTGATACCAACATATGTGAATCATGTATGATTAAATTTATGAGGATATAGGTTCATGCTTTTAATTTTTATGAAGTAACACTCTAAAAACCAAACAGTTTTATTGTTTTTTTATTGTAATATATTCCATCTGGCAATATATTACAAATTATTAAAATAGAACAAGTTCAGAGACCACACTAATGACATATCAGTGTACAAACAAATTTTGAGACAATTATAAAATCATCTATTTTAATAGTGGTGTAATAGATGAATAAAAAAAATACAGTCTTCTGTTCCAGTTAGTAGACAATTAAAGACCCAAACTATTCATGGAAAAGTACGTTACTACCCAATACAAACTTAACCAAATGATCTTCCAAAAACCAGGTTAAAATAATGATAATTGACATTTATGAAGAAGCTACTCTATGTGCCTGACATGCTCTTCCTTTAATTTTATGAGAAACTTCTCAAGGAAACTGAGGAAGACAGAGGTTGAGCAAGGTGTGCAGCACCACAGCTGTGCATTGTCCCCTCCAGAGCTGATGTGTTAATCTCTGTTGCTAATGTCCAATGACAGTGAAGAGTTCATAAAAGAAAAGTGAAAAATTGCACTAACTAGACATCATGACCATATGAAAATACCCTGATGATGAGTTAACAATCAAGAACATAACATGGTGAAACTTTGTAACATTTTTGAGTGGGTGTGTACGAATGGGCATGGTGTGACATTTCAACTCTAGTAGAAGAACACTGATTTAGAGTTCTCTGCGAACTTTAATGATGGACTGATCTTAATTTATCAACACCAAATTTTAGTACACGTCAATTCATGAAGTTCCGGGGTGCCTGTGTGGCTCAGATGGCTAAGCACCTGCATCTGCCTTCAGCTCAGGTTGTGATCCCAGGGTCCTGGGATGGAGCCCCACATTGGGCTCCCTGATTCTCCCTTTCCTTCTACTGCTCCTCTGGCTTGTGCTCTCTCGCCCTGTCTGTCAAATAATAAATAAAATCTTAAAAAAAAAATTCATGAAGTCCCTATCCACTAGTAGCAAGTGAAAATAAGAACACTCTTTTGAAGAAAGGCCTAGAACTTTTGGTCCAGTAAGTGGTGCAGGAGAAGGGACTCTCGGGGCCCAGCAGTGGCTATGGATATTATTTATTTATTTTTTAAAGACTCAATTTATTTAAACTAAAAAATAAAATTTATTTATTTATTTATTTATTTATTTATTTATTTATTTTTAAAGATTTTATTTATTTATTTGACAGAGAGAAACACAGCTAAAGAGGGAACACAAGCAGAGGGACTGAGAGAGGGAGAAGCAGGCTTCCCGCTGAGCAGGGAGCCCGATGTGGGGCTCGATCCCGGGTCTCCAGGTCCGGGATCATGACCTGAGCTGAAGGCAGTCGCTTAACCAACTGAGCCACCCAGGCGCCCCAATAAAATTTATTTAAACTAAAAAAATAAAAATAAGAACAGCTCATCCATTTCTCCTATCCTTCACTTCCCATCTTCCCATCTCTGGCAACTAACATTTCATTCTCTGTACTTTTGAGCTTGGAGATTATATATATATATACACACATACATATGTACATATACACACACACATATATATTCATATATATATACATATTTCCTTTTGATTCTACATATAAGGATAGCATATGGTATTTGTCTATCTCTGTCTGACTTATTTCACTTAGCATAATGCCCTTGAGGTTCATCCGTGTTTTCTCAAATGGCAGGACTTCATTCTTTTTTATGGCGGAGTAATACTCCATTATATGTTATATATAGCACATATATATCATATTAGCACCATTTATATATACAGAATCACATATCACCATTATGTATATATCATTTATACATTATCATGTATAACAATTTATACATCATGGCTATTGTAAATAATGCTGCAATAAACACAGGGATGCATATATCTCTTTGAATTTGTACTTTCAATTGAATAAATATCTAGTAGTGGCATTGCTAGACCATATAGTATTCCTATTTTTAATCTTTTGAGGAGACTCCATACTTATTTCCGTAGTGGCTGCACTAATTCACATTCTCATCAATAGTGTACAAGTGCTGTCTCCACAACATTGCCAACACTTGTCATTTCTAGTCTTTTTGATAATAGCCATTCTAATGGGTGTGAGGTGATGTTTACATTTCTGCAATGAGTAATGATGTGGAACATCTTTTCATGTACCTGTTGTTTATCTCTGTCTTCTTTGGAAACTTGTCTATTCAGATTTTCTGCCCATTTTTTAATTGGATTGTTTATTTTTTTGTTATGGAATTGCATAGCTTCTTTACATCTTTTGTATCTTAACCCTTTATCAGATATATGATTGGAAAATATTTTCTCCCATTTCACAGGTTGCCTTGTCAATTTTTTAAAAGATTTTATTTATTTATTTGACAGAAACACAGAGAGGGAACATAAGCAGGGGGAATGAGAGGGAGAAGCAGACTTCCCACAGAGCAGAGAACCTGATGCGGGGCTCGATCCTGGGACTCCGGGATCATGACCTGGGCCAAAGATCATGATCATAACCAATTGAGCCACACAGGTGCCCCTGCCTCGTCATTTTGTTGACCATTTCTTTGCTATGTAGAAGCTTTTTAGTTTGATGTAGTTCTGTTGTTTATTTTTGCTTTTGTTGCTGTTGCTTTTAGTGTCAGATTTAAAAAATCATCACCAAGACCTATGTCAAGGAGATTGCCACCTATGTTTTCTTCTAGGAGTTTTATGGTTTCAGGTTTTATGTTCAAATCTTTTTTTTTTTAATTTTATTTATTTTTTTTTATTGTTACTAAAATTTTTTTTCCCAGTGTTTCAAGATTCATTCCCCATTCCCCACACCCAGTGCTCCACGCTTTAGGTGTCCCCAGTACCCACCACCAGGCTCTCCCATCTCTCCACCCCCCTCCCTCCAAGTCCCTCAGTTTGTTTCTGTGTTCAAAATCTCTGTTGTTTCGTTTCCCTCCCTAGATTACCCAAGTTCCCATTTGCTTTCCTTCTGCCACTGTCCTCCAGTTTGCCCCTCATGCACCGCAAGTAAGTGAGACCATGCGATACTTGACTTTCTCTTCTTGGCTTATTTCACTCAGCATAATCTCTTCCA
>PITA01033960.1:0-12149 GCA_004023965.1 Spilogale gracilis | reverse complement strand
GCAGAGTATCTGAGGCTTCTTAGGGGAACAGCATCCTGCACCCAGAGGATTGCCAGGCAATGTATGGTGACTGATGAACAGCGTAGATGGTGGGTGGGAGGGGAGACAGCATCCAAACAGGATATAAAATAAGGGCACCTGAAATCACCACTTTACAGAATAAAATTTTGTTTATTACAGAATAACACAATTTCTTATTCACACATCCCACCTGTGACATTAATCACAGCCTTCACTTATGGGCTATATGTCATCTTTTCCACCCTTAGTAGTTTATAGATTTTTTTTTTTTACCCTGAAGTGTCAGAAGAAGAAAAAGAACCAGAGCTGCCCTAAAAGGAATGAGGAAGTGAGAGCTCCCCAGTGTCTGGCTGGCTATGTCTGGGTGACAACCCATGATGTTCTTTCCGGTCTCAGTAATATTCTGAATTTCCACCTGCCCGCCCCCTCTCGTTTATAATGCAGAACACGTGAAGTTAGAGAAGTTCAGTCTTCCTCTCTCTATCAGTGGGTTAGTACGAGCAGAGTGTCAATGCTGTTTCTCCCATTTCACACGGTTCCCTGGACATAAGAGAACTCTGGCTGGAGGCCCTCTAAGGGTAAGTACCGTAAATTAACATAACTGGAAAATTAGCTAGCTGGCAAATCACTGGTCTTGGAGAGCACCTCCAACAGAAAACAGCTGTACCCAAAGACACGACGCAAATAATCTTAAAGACACTGAGCACTAAAAGCTTCTCTTCAGTGTGAAGATAGCCTGCCCTCTTTTGGGATAGGAATTCTGTCAATATTAACTTCGTTTTATGTTTACAGCAAGTAGCATCTTGAGAATAAATGTTTTCCTCTGGGGGTTAGAGGAGCACGTAATACAGGACCTGACAATGTGAGCTCCTCCTCCCCCCAAAATGTTAGTTATCATATGATTGTTAGACTGTCGATATGAATGGAATAAATGAAGTTTAGAATGGTAAAGATAGCAAGTTTAAAAAAAAAATAAGAGTGTTCAGGTGCTGTTCTTAATAGCCAAAGGCATCAGGTAACATATCACAGACTTTAAATGAAAATTTTCTAATAGTTTCAGACTTTGTGCTTTGGCACTGAAACTGGGCAGCTCATTGTGGGTGTCCCTCCTCACTCTCTCCCATGTGATTTCTCACAGCCAGAGCCAAAGCCACACGGGAGCAAAATTCATCCCTGGA
Organism: Spilogale gracilis; assembly: GCA_004023965.1. Taxonomy (NCBI): domain Eukaryota; kingdom Metazoa; phylum Chordata; class Mammalia; order Carnivora; family Mephitidae; genus Spilogale; species Spilogale gracilis. Next base: position 10,950 of record PITA01033960.1, on the reverse strand, counting down.
CAGTCAGCCCAAAATCTAATGAGGTTGACAAGCAGCTGCAATGCTGTACGTACCCCTCTTATATTTCTTAATTCATATTTTCCAGAGGTAATAGTCAAACGATCTTTACCAATTTAATTTTTTCTCTTTCAGTCAAAAACACTAAATGCCAATAATATGGAGACATTGATCGAATGTCAGTCAGAGGTAAGGCAATAATTTTAAAACCTTCTCATCTGCGCTGTGAAAACATAGAAAATGTTCTGCTTTTATGGAGTACTGTTTGGGTTGTATAATTATCAGAGTAGAAAATTAACATCCTAAATGTAGTTAATTAAATACATTAGTTTAGACCTTATATGATGATAATCCAGACTTTACGATTGATCCTAGAAGCTAGAAAAAGATCACGGGTCTTTATTGACAAACTTTTAATTTAAAATTTTTAAAATTTTTAATTTAAATTGAACATAACTTTAAGATGAGTAAAATGTTGTACATGTATTTTGTGGGGAAAGGCTGGGTGGATCTCTTCAGTCATTTTTAACAAAAATAAATATATTTTTAGGGCAATATCAAGGAACATCCTCTGTTGGCATCATGTGAGAGTGAAGATAATATCTGCCAGCTAATTGGTGAGTTTTGAAAACATACCAGTCCTTTCTGTAAGTGCTAACAACTAATGTTCTTGGTTTGCAAAACCACAGGACTCTACCGTACTAGGAATTTCTTTTTTTTCGGTGTTCTTTTAAAGACCGCAGAACATTAACACTTAAAGGGCTGGCACACTCCAGCTCCCTAGGGCCTCCAGGCACTCGGACAGAAAAGATCCTTCCTATAGCCAACTCCCCAGCTCTCCGAGGAGTTTTTTAGTGGGGTCAGATCTCCTAGCCACTTGTTTTGACAATTAAAGCAGACATACATATGAAAAAGAGACTGTTCCTTTTCGCTTTTCTTCTCTAATAAAGAATGAAGGCAAGAACTCATGAAGCAATTGGTGCTGATCTCCAATTCCCAGAAGCCCCCCATTCACTCTTCACTGCATGTGTTTCGTATTACATAACCTGTTCTCCTGAACTGTAAGGGACAAACCACTTCTCTATCCATCCTCTTCCACTTGCCAGTGTGGTAACATACAGCAATGCTCTTAGAAAACAGAGCTTATATGTGTAGGGGGAAACAAGAAAAGGAAAAAGAGGGGGAAAAAAGAAAGGAGAAGTGTGAGATGCGATACCCATTGCACACACATCTTCAGGATTTTGCAAAGATAGAACATCTCACTGATGTTTTACTAATAATTTCCAACTGCTGTATGAGTTCTAGTAGTTTAGCAGTAGAGTCTTTTGGGTTTTCCACATAGAGTATCATGTCATCTGCAAAGAGAGAGAGTTTGACTTCTTCTTTGCCAAGTTGAATACCTTTTCTTTCTTTCTGTTGTCTGATTGCTGTTGCTAGGACTTCTAACAGTATGTTGAACAGTAGTGGTGAGAGTGGGCATCCTTGTCTTGTTCCTGATCTCAGAGGGAAGGCTGTCAGTTTTTCCCCATTGAGGATGATATTCGCTGTGGGTTTCTTGTAGATAGATTTTATGAGGTTGAGAAATGTTCCCTCTATCCCTATACTTTGAAGAGTTTTGATCAGGAACAGATGTTGTATTTTGTCAAATGCCTTTTCTGCATCAACTGAGAGTACCATGTGGTTCTTCTCTCTTCTCTTATTGATTTGTTCTATCACGTTGATTGTTTTGTGAGTGTTGAAACACCCTTGCATCCCCGGGATAAATCCCACCTGGTCATGGCGGATAATCTTTTTAATGTATTGTTGGATCCTGTTAGCAAGGGCCTAGGTTCGCGCCTTCTCCTGCCGGCCCTGTCCTCAAGCAGCCCAGGGGAAGTCCTGAAGGGGACTGCAGACAGGTGGATGTAGCTCCCTCTAGGGGCTGGTGGGTGCTAGTGTGGCTGCAGAGGCATACTGGCCCCGGCCCAGGTAAGGGTCTTCAAACCAATCTTGAGCAGATTCCATTCTTTTTTGTGGGTCAGTAGTATTCTGCTGTAGTTACAGACTACATCTTCTTTATTTATTCATCTATCAATGGACACTTTGGTTGCTTCCATATCTGGCCTATTCTACATAGTACATACTGGTGCACATAATCTTTTTGTATTAATATTTTCTCTTCCTTTGGGTAAAATGTAGCAGTAAAATAACTGGATCATGTGGTATTTCTATTTTAATTTTTTGAGGAAACTCAACATTGTTTCCCATTGTGACTGAAACTAACGTAACATTCTATGTCAACCGAACTTCAGTTTAAAAAAAGATCTTGAGCAAGTCACTTCCTCTCCTTTTAAGTTTTGTTTTCTCTGTCGGTCAAAGAAGAAAATTAAAATAATCTATTTCGCATCAGAAAAACCCACCATAGTTATTAAAGTCAATATATGAAGATTGTTGTTTCGGGATCTGCTCAGCTAGTTTTGCTGGTTTTCTGCGGCAAACAGCCAGTGAAGAGTAAAAACAGGAAAGGCGGAGACTTTGAGAAACCTGGGTGTTGATATTTACGGGCCGGTTGCTCTGGTAACAACGTGGCTGCTTTTTGCGTTCATTTTTCTAGATTAAAATTCATGCCCTTTGCTTTCTCAGTCTTTCAAAATTATTCCCCCCCTCCCCCTGTGGCATCCAGAGATGACATTATGTCATGGCTGACAATATCGATTGTTTTATATAGATCTTTATTAATTATTTTAATAATCATGTAATAATTTAATAATTAGGAATCTAATGTTTCTCTTTGCTTGTTTTCCTGGCTGCAGACATTAAGAAGAGAAAGAAGGTGCTGTCCTGGCCCTTTCTCATGAGAAGGCTTTCTGCTCTGTCAGATTTTTCTGGGGCATCCGAACCTGAATTGAAAACATCACTGTTTGAGCAGCCGTTGTCAGTCATCTGTGGGGAGGACAACACACTTCCTAAACCCATTCAGGTAGGTGCACGTACTCACAAACCTACTCCAGGTTTTTGTCATGTGTGAAAAATCCTTGGGCGCTCTAAATGGCATTCTCATAAAGTTGCTGGGGCCAGTCTTTCGGCTTTTCCACTTTTAGAAATGGTGTTGCCACATATGCGTGAAGTTAGGAGACTACCTAACTGCTTACATTCCAGAATTCTATCCCTCCATGTTCCTGATTTCATGGAGTGAAGAATGCTAAAAGATGTGTAGCTTCTGAGAGGCCAATGGATAGAGATGGAGTATAAAGTATATGATCAGAAATCCAGTGTTTATATAGAATAACTTGAAAGGAGAGAGACCGGAAATAATTTTAGAACGCACAAAATTAGAGCATTCACAACTTACCTACTCTTAGAAAAAAACAGGGGCGCCTGGGTGGCTCAGTCATTAAGCAACTGCTTTCGACTCAGGTCATGATCCCTGAGACCTGAGATCGAGCCCCGCATCGGGCTCCCTGCTTGGCAGCAGGAAGCCTGCTTCTCCCTCTCTCACTCCCCCTGCTTGTGTTCCCTTTCTGGCTGTGTCTTTCTCTATCAAATAAATAAATAACATCTTTTTTAAAAAAAAAGAAAAGAAAGAAAAAACAGCAGAGTGGAGAGAGAAAGTTGATAGCAATGGAGCTGTGAAAACCTGGTATTCATGGTCTCTTATAAAAATCGTGGGCGCCAGGGTGGCTCAGTTGGTTAAGCGACTGCCTTCGGCTCAGGTCATGATCCCAGAGACCAGGATTGAGTCCCACATCGGGCTCCCTGCTCGGCAGGAAGCCTGCTTCTCCCTCTCTCACTCCCCCTGCTTGTGCTCCCTCTCTGGCTGTGTTTCCCTCTGTCAAATAAATAAAATCTTAAAAAAAAAAAAAAATTGTGTTGGTATCACAGAGAACTCTTCATAAAAGTGAAGAGGATTCTCAAGTTTGCTGCTGTTCCCGTGCTGTAATACCTAAACACAGATTTTTCATGTAGTACTAGCAGCACGTAGTTTCATGGATTCGAAGTAAGGGTTACCTTTTCCTATTCCTACATCTCTTTCCTACAGGATATTCTCACTATTCTGTGCCTTAAAGGACCTTTCACGGAAGGGATCTTCAGGAAGGCAGCCAATGAGAAAGCCCGCAAAGAGCTAAAGGAGGAGCTCAACTCGGGAAGCACGGTGGATCTGAAAAGTCTCCCTATGCACCTTCTAGCGGCAGTTTTTAAGGTGAGGTCATGACATTGCTGCCAACAATCTGCCAGTGGGCTCTGACACATGAAGTCTCCAAAAATAAGAAACAGGCCCCTCTCCCTGCAAATCAAAGTAAACTGATCTTGGAATTTACGTTTTTTAGTTCTAGATTTTTTTTAGAAGCCTTTAATTTTCTTATATGACCATCTCTGTGTCTATGATCTCAGATTCCAACACAGAATGATAGTATATTATCTCCCCAAATTCTGATGAGAAAAAGCCAAGTCCATGCCCCTGAAGTTGGGAGCCCTTCAAATGATGGCCTCATTTTGTCCATTGTCAGGAAGTTGCTGAGAAGGATCTCCCTAGAGTTTTCTAAATGCAGGAAGGAAGGGGGTGCAGCCTGTGGTAGGATGATCAGAGGGTCCCTGAACTGGACCAGACAAGGGGAAGATGAATATGCCAGCCCATGATATAAGCTAACCAGGCCCAACCATCCCTCTTTCATCCTCCAGGACTTCCTCAGAAGTATTCCACAGAAGCTACTTTCATGTGACCTGTTTGAGGAGTGGATGGATGCGCTGGAGAGGCAGAATGAGGAGGACAAAATTGAGGCCCTGAAACAGTAAGTGGCCCAAGTCACTACCAGAAGCCAGGCCCACATGGGCTCCATCTTCTGATTCTTCACACAGTTCTCTAATTGTTTCAGGAACACTGACATGTTTAGGGAATCAGAGTGGAATTATTTATCTACTCCCAGAATAAAAATCACAAGGTACCCTGGACATTCCTTTTAAAGTAGTTTTAGCCAAAGGAAAGGAAGTACTTTTTGAAAGAGGAGAAAGTGAGCTTCAATATTGACAAATCCCAAGAGGTGGAAGAGTCTAAAAACATAAGTAGTTCCAGAAGGTATGAGAAAAAAATCACAGATGAAAACCTCAAAACAGGCTAAGTAGCCAACTATAGGAATGTGGGGTGACCCTTAGCCTAATAGATTTATGTCAGGCAAGGCAATTATACCCTTAAATATTCCTTAAAGCACAGGAGAAGAATCTGGAAGGGATTGTTTTGATCACAAAATTCCACAGCATATGTCATAGTCTTCTAATCAACCAAAATGAAAACTCTATAAAAACAAATTCCAAAGACAACAAAAATGATTACATTTGTAAATGAAACCATACTTGTTAGCGAATAGACAATCTCAAACACCTAACTTCAAAATTACAGCACTTTTGCCGAATGCCGGGAAAGTCTGTCTCTTTGCTATGACTGTCCCATGTGGCTAAATATTTCCAGTGAAATTGGAAGTTATTGAAATGAAAGCATTAGAGTATCTGTCCCAAATTGAAAATCCTAAGATTACTGCAAGAAGACATTAAGCTCTTCCATAAATAGTAACTTCTTATGAGAAGTGAAAATGGTCCCTACATTAGAGTCACCGTTGTGTTTTTTGAAAAAGCGAGGATTTACATATTTCATTTATTATCGTTAGTACCAGTGTCCCTGTTTAAGTGCTGACTTGACCATATTACAAACATGCCCTTAGTAACTGATTTCTTCTCCATTAAAGATTTCTCGGAATGACATAAAAATGGGTCATCTTTGTGTGATGATGGCAGATCAAGAAAGACTAATGACCGTGCTCCAAAAATACCAGTCTTGCAGTGTTAGAAAGACATTCTGCATGGCTACATGATGATTCTACAAAACAGTTTCTAAAATGAATTCAATTATGGAGTCTGTTGTAGAACTTAAGGATTCCCAATGTAAGATCTACACAAATAGGGGGTGCCTGGGTGGCTCAGTTGGTTAAGCGACTGCCTTTGGCTCAGGTCATGATCCCGGAGACCCAGGATCGAGTCCCACATCCGGCTCCCTGCTGGGCGGGAAGCCTACTTCTCCCTCTCTCACTCCCCCTGCTTGTGTTCCCTCTCTGGCTGTGTTGCTCTCTGTCAAATAAATAAAATCTTTAAAAAAAAAAGATCTACACAAATAATAAAGAACTGTGTTACTGGTGTCCTAACTATAAAGACCAGTGCCTTAAGTCTTTAAGATCTCATGGTTAACCAGTTTCATTCCACATCACTTCCAACTGGAAGTGTCTGAATGAACATTTCACAATCTTACTCATGAAAATGCATCTTCCTCATTTTGAAGGAAGTCTGGATTAAGCAGAAACCTCCAACTTGCTACACTAAAACTGAGACAGACCATTAGCCTCCTCTAAAACCAGCTTCCCTGAACCTCATTCCAGGGTTGCAGATAAGCTCCCCCCGCCCAACCTCCTGCTGCTCAAGCACCTGATCTCCGTGCTCTACCTGATCAGCAAGAACTCCGAGATCAATAAGATGGACGCCAGCAATCTAGCTATCTGTGTTGGACCCAACATGCTGACCCGAGAGAATGGCCAACACCTGTCTTTCGAAGCCCAGAAAGACTTGAACAACAAGGTTAGTTCCAGTCTCCATCCGAGAAACTCCCAATGTATGATCTCACCAGCTGTTTGAAAAACGCCAAGGGATAAAACTGCCTCTGAGTCTCTCTGGATGACTCAAGCTCATAGTGAAATACGAAATGCAAATTGCTTTGGTCATAGTTCTGCTCTCTTAGATTCATGCATTTAATGAAACGGAACAATCCTGTCTCGTAGGATGACAAAGTGTCCTTTGTTAAGGCTAAGTCTCACTGTCTCCTAGGATCGAAAAGCCCTTTTTTTGGTTGGGTTTTTTTCCATTTGTGCATTGTACTCTGTCAGTCCAACTATCCTTTTGGGAAATTCCCTACTTAAATGAAAATTTTGGTTAGAGGGTTTATTTTTAATTCTCAAAAAAATGCATGTCTCAAAAATAAGTGTTATATATACGATTTTTACCAATTTTCTGTATGCTCTTTTCAAACACATAAAGATCTCATATGTTCATTTTGGCACCTCACTAGTAGTGAACTCTCATTATATCCCCATTCCTTCCCCCTCTTCCTTTTAAAAAAAATGGAAGGTGTCTTTAGGCTGACAACTTGCTTCTTTTGCCTTACAGGTTAAGATATTGGTGGAATTCCTCATCGACAACTGCTTGGAACTATTTGGGGAGAACATTCCGGCACATTCCAGTACTGCTTCTGATGACTCCCTGGAACACACTGACAGTTCAGGTACTGAATGTGCTCTGAATTGATTATGATTGTGGGGGGACGTCCATTCCAGTCTGCCAGTCACATAGAGTATCTCTGTATTTGAAGCAGAAGTTACCTGCCCACATCAAATTCATAGGACGCCATTCACATGGAAACCTGCTCTCAAATTCTCCTGCAGCCTCCTCATTCAGCTGCCACTCCTTCAGCTTCTTTCTGAATCATAAAAAACTGTTAATTTTACTAAGTTGCCTTTAGCTAGAGGGGAGTTTCCATATAATGGGATTTGGGCGCCTTAAAATGGAATGGATCCAATCAATGAGCCATCCAAAGCATTAATTTTTAAATTTAAGATCAACAAACGTTCAATAAAAGCATTGTTTTCTCTCTTCTCATGCTCATTCTATCACTCATTATTTCCTTTTCCTACTTCTCTTCTGCACCTCAAACTAGGAAAAGAAACAAAATTTTAATCTCATTCATTATTTCCTTTTTCTACTTCTCTTCTGCACCTCAAACTAAGAAAAGAAACAAAATTTTAATGTGACAGATTTCTTTCATATCACGCCCCACAGTAGCTTCGCCATACCTAGTGCCATACATGATACAAGTAGGCTGAATAGTGATACTAAAGTTTATTTCTCAAAGAAACTGACCCAGAAACTCAACTGTCCTTTAACATCCTCCAGACACGTCAACACTGCAGAATGACTCAGCCTATGACAGCAACGATCCTGACGTGGAATCCAGTGGTGCCATCGGCTCCCCAAACAGGCAGCCCCAGGTGCCCTTGGAGACGGCTGCTGACTGGGAGCCCAGAGGCCTGCAGCCCGCCTGGGAGATGAGCCCAGAGCCCATTGTCAGCACCGTAGCCAGGCTGAAAAACTTCCTCAGGGAACCAGACAGGAGCTACTCAGAGCCCAGCATGTCATCCTCCCAGGAGAGCCTTGAGACCCAGAAAACTCACCAAAAACTAACACAAAGTGAGGACGACTTCACCATGGCCCAGGCAGGGGCTTGTTTGGAAGGTGAGGAAACTGAAGACCCATTTCCAGAGGAGGTGTTTCCTGCAGCTGAAGGCAAAACCCAGAGGCCACAGGACCTGAAGGTGAAGAACTCGACTCAGGGTTTGGGGTTACTGTGGGGACTGGCACCCAAAGCCTCCTCCAGTGGTTCACTGGATGCTTCCTCTGACAGCTCCCCCGTGGCTTCTCCTTCCAGTCCCAAAAGAAATTTCTTCACCAGACATCAGTCTTTCACAAAGACAGAGAAAAGTAAGCCCAACAGAGAAATTAAGAAACATTCCATGTCATTCTCCTTTGCCTCTCACAAAAGAGTACTGACCAAAACCCCCAGCTGTGTGTCTGTGAAATCCAAAGGCTTTACAAGAGACCAAGTAAAGAAAGGCTTTAAAAAAGAAAGCCAGCTTGCTGGGCGAATCATCCAGGAGAACTTGTCTGAAATCCAGGGCCAAATGGCTCTGAACTTTAGCTCCAGATCCTACGCCCTCTCAGTTGAGGATGTGCTCCAGCAAGTGGATCAGAGAAGCCCTGGGAGTCCGCCATCTTATGAAGAGGCCATTCGGTGCCAGGCATTGGACCTCTCGGCTTATGGGGGCCAAACAGTTGGCAGCATGAGGGCTAGAATGTTCAGCCAGGACACTCAACAACCACCTCTCCTACCTTGGCACCACGGAGGGAATTCAGGAGATACGTGCAGTCAAGAGCCACTTGATAGGCACAGACTATCTCCCAGGACTGAGAGGTGGAAACAGAGCAGGACTGTCCATGCTTCTGTAGAAACAATAGGACAAGTGACTGTCACAGGGAGACCAGAGCTGCACCAGCTAAGAACTATGTCTGAGTCAAAACAGAAGACTAAGCTGGTGCGACAATGCAGTCAGCCGGTCTTTGAGGCTGACCAGCTCCAGTATGCTAAAGAATCCTACATTTAGGAAAGCCAAGCAGACACCATGATATGGCTTGTGGTATCTTTGTAAATGCATCACTGTATGAAGAACTGCTTTAGACTCTGTTTCCAAGAAAGTCGAGAATAAGCTCCTTTAGAGAAGTTGTGTAAGCCCTCCTCAGCGGGGCTGGCTATGTGAGCGCTCAGGGGGTATCTGTGTGTGCCTGAATTTGTGCAACACGTAGCAAATGTATAAAATGTACTGAAGACAAGGTGTTATGTACAAAGACGTCGCCATGAGTGTGTGTATGTTTGTTTGTGAATTTGTGGTCAGTGACACTGCTGTTCTCTGCCTCCTGGGCACTTTTCTATTGGTTAGTGTTCAAAAATAATTTTTCTTCTACTTTCATGTTGCCTCAAATGTCATGTCATTTTTCATATTTTCCACAAACTCCATTTACGGGAAAATGTTTAAATTTGTTAGAGGTTTACTCCAGTAAGCAGCTTTGTGATAACTACTCACCATGGTAAGAAAAAGGAGCAGACTGCAAGGAATAGACTTCAGTGTTTGGAGTTATAAAAGCTTTACAAGCTCCAATAAATGAAAAAGTCATTGTTAAAACTTATGAAAAATACTTAAATGTGTCCTTTTAATCATCTTTTTTAATTTGGATAGATAAGTAAAAATGTAATACATCAATATTAACTGATTTAAAGCACTTTGAGTTTCTTTGTAGCTAAGCAATGTATTCTCCAGCAGTGTGCAGGAAATTACTTTATATGCTAGGGATCATTTACAGAATTTCAATAATCTCACTACAATAAATTGTCTTCCTTGTTTCAAAGTAAAAATGTTCATTCTTTACTCATATGTTGCCTTCGTTTCCTTGATTCTATAGAAACCCAAAGAAAGCATTCACACGTTGATTCATTCTACATTTATTGAATATATATTCATTACTCTAGAGTAATAGGCCAGCTGGGATCTTGTATTTAGAAAGAAAAGACAAATCCAGTTCTCCAGTGGTTTTCAATCCGGTTTGAAAATGTACCTACTTGAAGACATTTTCTCAATAGTAACTCAGAGGCCAGAAAATTTAGAATGCAGGGGGTGCCTTCAGCTCAGGTCATGATCCCAGGGTCCTGAGATTGAGTCCCACATCAGGCTCCTGCCCAGTGGGGAGTCTGCTTCTCCCTCTCCCTTTGCCCCTCCCCCCACCTCCCATGCTCTCTCTCTCCCCATCTTTCAAATAAATAAATGAAATCTTTTTCTTTTTTTACCACTTATGAAGAACTTTTCTTTTATTGTTACTTAAACTTTTTTTCCAGTGTTCCAAGATTCATTCCCCATTCCCCACACCCAGTGCTCCATGCAGTAGGTGCCCCCAGTACCCACCACCAGGCTCTCCCATCCCTCCACCCCCCTCCCTCCAAGTCCCTCAGTTTGTTTCTGTGTCCAAAGTCTCTGTTGTTTCATTTCTCTCCCTGGATTACCCTACTTCCCATTTACTTTCCTTCTCCCACTGTCCTCCAGGTTACCCCTCATGCACCACTGAGTGAATTCTTTTTTTAAAAAGATGGTAAAAATGAATGTATTACAGGGTAATATAATGTTTCCTGTTTAGTGAATTAAACTCTTCCATACCTTTATAAACCTTATTTTTATGATGCTCAGGTTGCTTACTCACAAACATAATAATAAATTATTTGTCATATATTAGAACTTTAATGCTCAGCTATTAAGATATTTATCTAGTACCTTGAAGATA
>PITA01033959.1:0-12175 GCA_004023965.1 Spilogale gracilis | reverse complement strand
GGGTATGTTATGCTATTAAAAAGACAGGGCTGCTCTTCAGCTCATTTTTTCATGTTTATTTACTTTGTCTCTCGCAGTTCTAAAATGAAACCAAACCTGAACTCCCAGGGAAAGGCTGGGGCAGTGCCATCCAACACAGTAGGCAGTCCTGGAAGGCCCGCCTTCCGCCGTTGCCAGGCAACAAAGGTAAACAGCAAAACGTGGCAGGATAATGGCCACTAACTACAGTGCCAACCAGGTAAGTTCTCTTCCCATCTCTGACGTTTAATTTTGCCTTTGGACTGACCCCCCCAGAGGATTCTGATCATTGAATGAATAGCTGAAAGTGAGGTGAGATGGTATTTTTCACCTCATTAGCTCCGCAGGGTAGAGAGGGCCGGGAGACAAGCAAAAGGCACCTCAGGCTTAAGTTTATAGGTCCAAACAAGAGGTCAGCAGGGTTTTTTCTGTAAAGGGCGAAACGGTAAATATTTTAAATGTTTTAGGGCCAAGTGGAAAAATCAGGGATTTTATGCAGGTACTTAAAATAGCAAGAGAAAATATTTTTTCATAAAATTTTAGACAAAATTCAAAATAGTTATTTTTTGTAATCCTAATGAAAAAAGAAAACAATTCTTTTGGGATGAGAAAACACTTTACTTCTTTGGGATGCAAAGTTCCTGTTCCCTTTTATCAAATCAATTGCAAATACCCACCTATAATAACTATTCTTTGCTTGCTCAGGTAAGACAGACAGGAGGATGGACTGGGCTCATGGGCCACATCTGCCCATCCCTGGTCTAGACAAGGGCTGCCCAATAAAAAAAATTATGCGAGTCACCAATGTAATTTAAAATTTTCTGGGTGCCTGGGTGGCTCAGTGGGTTAAAGCCTCTGCCTTTGGCTCAGGTCATGATCTCAGGGTCCTGGGATCGAGGCCCACATCCGGCTCTCTGCTCAGCAGGGAGCCTGCTTCCTCCCCTCTCTCTGCCTACTTGTGATCTCTCTCTGTATAAATAAAATTTTTAAAAATTTGTTTTTTTCTAATAGCTATATGAAAAAAATAAAAAGAAAATTGACTTTAATAATATATTTAACCCAATAAGTCTAAAATAGTATTTCAATATTTAGTCAATATTTATAAAGTTATAATAAGATGCTTACATTCTCTTTTTTTGTACAACTTTCCAAAATTACAAAAAGCACCTCCCTTGTCCCTTGCGTCCAACAGCCACATGTGGCTAGTGGCGCCATGATGAATGGTATATATTTAGACCAAGAAATTACCCCTTCTGTAGTGAGCTAAAGCCTGGTTTGGCTGTTCAGGCCCCCAAGTCTAAAGAACTGTGCCTTGTCATCATTTCCTAGGCATGAGACCTTTGAGCTTCACAGAGATTCTCATCTTTCTCTCCACAGTATGAAAACGCTTTCTCGCCCAAGTACCTGCAGAACTGGTCCCCCGCCAAGCCAACGAAAGAGGTATCCCACGTGTAGAGCTCCTACAGGGCCAGGTTCTGATTCTTTCCACTGCGTCCTCTGTAACTCACTGGCACCTAATTCCTTTAACCATCTCTAAATTCCCATATCCTCTCCCCTTCCCCAGCCCTTAACTCCAGTGCCTCGGATACCTTCTCTTTTCCACTCCATTTTCCCAAGCGCTTCTCTCCCCACCTCTACCCCAGAGAATTTCTTCCCATGAAGGCTACACTCAGATTATCGCCAATGATCGTGGTCATCTGCTGCCTTCAGCGCCCCGTTCCAAGGTAAGATACTGATCCCCATTCCTACTGAGGAAGGTAAAGAACTGGGGCACAGAACCCGAGTAGCCGAGATGGGTCGTTTGCGATCTAGCGCGACCAAGTTCAGTCTAATTCCCCCCGAAACATGGCGGCCCCCAAACTTCCAACCAGTTTATCCAAATGACAGAGTTGTGCTCAGCACCCAGAATGCCTTGAACTGATTAACACCTTTGTGTGATGATATTTACGCGGTGAGTACACTTAGACTTAGCCCTCTGACACGGAATTTAAGTTAAGCCAACAGAGTTAATATGATAAAAAAAAAATCAGGGTAATTTAAGTGAGAAAGGGGGTAGAGGACAAGTGCGGAGACTGGGAGACTGTGCTTTCAGTGTGATTTCACTACCATGCACCCGAAGGGTGAAGGGGGTGGGAAGGAAGACAACAGAACTGCCAATAGGTCAGTGGTCCTTGGAGAAGCCTGTTGAAGAGCCCTGTCATCTTCCTTTTAGGCAAGTCCTTGGGGATCTTTTATGGGCACCTGGCAAATGCCTCTGAAGATACCCCCTGCTCGGGTGACCCTGACCTCCCGGACAGTTGCTGGCGCTGCCTCCCTCACCAAATGGATACAGAAAAATCCCGATTTTCTCAAGGCCTCCAATGGACTGTGTCCTGAAATCTTAGGCAAGGTATCTGGTCCTCCCACGTATTATTAAATCCTATTATCTGCATTTCTTTTCAATCTCAAAAATCCCTCTTGCTATACCACCACTATCCCAGCAGGGGGAACCTCAAACCACTCTGTCTTCTCTCTAGTCCCTGTCTTCTGATACCTAAAGAGATGTGATAAGGACATACTTACCCCACTGTGCAAAATGATCTGATCTGACCTTTTGTCTATGATATGCGGAGAAAGAGAGTGAGGATTCTAAAATGGACTGGGAATGACCAGGCCTGACCAGAAACATGACTGTCTGTTCCATTCTGCCTGGCAGCCTCATGATCCAGACAATCAGAGGAAACTTGGAAAGTCCATCACAAAGACAGTACAACAAGCCTCAAGTCCGACCATAATTCCTGGCTCCCCGGCTGTAAATCTCAATTCCCCAGACCAACCCCAAAGCTCACACCCCTCTGCAGGTCATACTCCAGGTCCCCAAAGCCCAGCCAACTCTCTCAAGAGCCCACCACAAAGCCCATGCATGCTAGAACACCGGGCAGGTCCTAATCCAGCTGCAGTCCAGAAATACAAACCTGGAATCCCAGAGGCACCCCGGGACCACACTGAGAAAACCTGTCTAGAGACTGAGGGATGTAAGCAAGACCCCCAGTGAGGGATGTAGAACAGGGAAACTATAGGGTCGGAATAAAGGCAAACTTGGAAAATAAACATCATTTGTTGAACCTATTACTGACTTGGATTTTTTTTTCCTCCTGTTATGGCTGCTTCCTATAACCCATGACTAGGAGGCAGGCTGGGGGGAAAAGAGTAGGAAAAAGAACACGGCAGTGGCTTGAGGTGGAACCGATTTTCACAAGGATTGAGTCAGCTATCCTCCAAAAGTGACCAAGAGGAAGTTGGTCTGAGCTGTAGCAAAAGAAACACCCCAAAAACAGCCTCTTTCCCTCCAGCCCCTCATTCTTCATCCTAAGCATGCACAACTACAACTTCTAAGTCAAAAATACGACTGTTCAGTAGAGCACACATATGCATGTGTGGAGAAGATGGGGGAAGAAAAGGGAAGGGAAGCCAGAGTAGAAGACACTGTCCTGGTCTATGACCTCACATCTGACGAGAGGACACACAGGCAAGACAAACTAGAGAGAGTTATAAAGCAGAACTCAAACAAAAGTACATATATAGTTTAGAAAAGTGAAGATGCAGAAGTAATTAGAAGTCAGAGAAGAAAAAACAAAGAGAGACAGTAAGTAGAAATTTCGGGCAGAATAACAAACAAGAGGACTACTGTACCCCAACCCCAATCACCCAAGTGGTAAGAAGCCACCAAAAAAAGGTAAGAAGTTTCCTATCCACTTCCCAGCGTCCACCATCCGCTTATCACTCTCCTATTCTGCCGTTTTCCTGGTGCTGGCCGTTCAGTGGAATGCCCTTGCCAGCTCCAGGGCCAAAGTGTTCCCTCGTGAACGCTCGTCCCCCACTCCAAGGTCAGGTGCAGGAGATGTAGGGTTGAAGCTGGAGGAAGGCTATAAAGGCTTCCCAGGGCTAGCCCAGCAAGAAGGGAAAAGTGACCACCACATAAAGCAGAAGACTACTTGGGAGCTGGGAGGAAGACTGCTGAGGCAGCAGGCCCCCACTGTCTCAGCTCCAGTGAGGTCTTCCGGTCTAACTGCCACCAATCATAGTCATTGCTCCTCCTCTCCAACCCACAGCTCTGACCGACCAACCAGCCAGCAATTCAGAAAGATAGATCTGCTATCCTTGAGTTTCCAAAGACTATAAAAACCGCACACCTGCCACAGGAGTTAGAGATTCAAGAGGCCGGCCCATATGGATTTTAAAAGCAGCCAAGTTTTCCCGTTTAATTACAGATGTTTGCCAGGCTTCAATGACCTTCTCTCTCCTCCCCTTTCCTTCCCAGTCTACATACTTGGCTCATCATCCCTTAGCAGCCACCTCCCCTGGTCCTCTGGCTCCCTTACTGGATCACTTGCTGAACTGTACCCTAAGGTTTATGAGCTGCTGTCAGTGGGATTCTGGCACCTGTGATAATGCAGAGCTTCCACGTGCTTAACCTTTCTCTTGCTCCTTCCTTCTCTGTGGCTTCTGCACGCTATTCCATTTCTGGCTACTTGCATTTGACTCCCTAAACACTGTTCCAACGGTCAGCCACAGGGCAAGCTGTCTCCCTCCTGAGAAAGGTCAGATTGGGGGATGCAAATGCCTGAGACCACAGGGAGAGGGAGGAAATTGGCTCTTCCCCAACCACCATTCTTTCGGTTTCTCCAGATTTCAAGGAGAGTCAAAGACAAAATGAGTATTTTAATTCAGTTCTGGAAACAGATGTCACGTGAATTTGGATTAGAAAAGAGGCTTGTTTTTCCAGAAATGCAGGCAGAAAAAAAATAACTCTTAATAGGTTCATTGTAATTTCCCGGCTCTTCCTTTTGTATTAAAAGCTATGGATCTTCTCCCCAAAGCACCTGCTTTAAGAGTCAACGGACCCTCTCCGCCTCCCGCCAGCTGGGACAGGCTGATTCCCCTCCATCCCCACCCCTCTTCTTTCAGTCACACTGTGTGGGTGCTGAAGACCCTGCACTCTGACCGATGAACAGAACTGTCCTTTAAGCTAGCAGCCCACAGGCAGCGGCACCCAAAGCCCCACTCTCAGGCCCCGTGGCAGAGGCCACAGAGCTGACATTGTTGCTACTGTCTCGGGAAGAAGGAGCTGACTGTCAGCACAAATCAAGGCCCAATATGGAGAGAGCATGAGGGCTTCCAGGCCCAGAGTAGGCTGCAAGCTGGGGGCAGGAAAAGGGAAGTTTTGGGTCATTCCATCTTTAGAAACATCTTTAGAAGAGAGGACACTGGACCCTCTCTCACTGCTCTGCTTCTAGAGGTATACTACAGCTGCTAAGCTCTAAGGGGATGTGCAAGCACAGAGGGTCTAAATCAATCAGGAGAACTTTGTCTTGGCCGGAGATGAGAGTGACAAACAGGAAGACAGGTCAGTGAATCATTCAGGGGAAGATAATGCTGGGAACAGCTCTTCACATGGCGGCCAGCCCTACAGAGGACAACACAGTAAGAACCAAGACAGCCACTCCGGACTGGTACAGCTGGGGAATCTTCAGGCCTTTTCCCAGGTCCCATATCTGCAGAAAAAATAAAAGAAAAAAAAAAAAAGAGGGAGAAGAAAGAATTTCAGCAATCGGCACCCTGGGTACTCTCCTTTCTGAGAAAGAAGCTCCACCTCATGGAATGGGCAACTCCTCTCGGCATGGTTCTAGGGCAAAGCACTTCTCCCGAACCCTAGGTTTCTCAACACCCTATGTGGTACCTACCACCCACTTGTCCCAGCAACAGAAAAGGCGTATATATACAAAGCACAATCCCTATATACAGAAGCTTCCAGACTAAAGAGATAAAACTTCCCCTCCTGACAGTAAAACCAAATCAATGTTTCCCAAAATGTGTTCCTCCACAAACTAGTTCCTCAGGATGTTAAAAGGTGCTGCATGGAGAAGGGAAGTTCTATGGCGGAATAAATTCAGTAAACATTTGACTGTAAGGCTTTAACATACACTATGAAGCTCCAAAGCAGGGATGTAAGAAGATACAGCGGATCACAGAACCACTGCCACCTCCCCCCACCCCTGCCTGTTAGAAGCAACACCCAGTCACCAAACTAGAATTCTAAAAAAACGCACTGGGATCTAGAAGACTATTTCTCAATTTTGTTTGCCAGCACATTTACAGCAAAAGTTCATGAAAATATAAGTAATATCTACCATTATTAGGATGTGTGCCGCATTCTATATATTGTAAGCTATTAAATTTCTGGTGTTGTTGTTGTTGTTTTAAATATCTGGAGAGGGGGCGCCTGGGTGGCTCAGAGGGTTAAAGCCTCTGCCTTCAGCTCAGGTCATGATCTCAGGGTTCTGGGAACGAGTCCTGTGTCGGGCTCTCTGCTCAGCGGGAAGCCTGCTTTCCCCTCTTTCTCTGTCTGCCTCTCTGCCTATTTGTGATCTCTCTCTCTCTGTCAAATAAATAAATAAACAAATAAACAAACAAACAAACAAATAAATAAATATCTGGAGAGGCTCAAGGAAGGTAGGGTTATTTATTTATTTATTTTTTAAAGATTTTTATTTATTTGACAGAGTCACAGCGAGAGAGGGAACACAAGCGGGGAGAGTGAGAGAGGGAGAAGCAGGCTTCCCGCCAAGCAGGGAGCCTGACACAGGGCTCGATCCTGGGACTCGGGAGCATGACCTGAGTGGAAGGCAGACGCTCAATGACTAAGCCACCCAGGCACCCCTTTTTTTTGTTTTTGTAAAGTAAGCTCTATGCCCAATGTGGGGCTTAAATCCATGACCACAAGATCAAGTTGCACTCTCTACCGACTGAGCCAGCCAGGAGCCCCTAAATTTCTGGTTTTGTTGATAACAACCCACTAAATTGATTTTCTACATCAAAAACCATGGTTTTAAAAACAGTGATCTAGGGATGCCTGGGTGGCTCAGTTGTTAAGTGTCTGCCTTTGCCTCGGGTCATGATCCTGGGGTCCTGGGACTGAGCCCCGCATCGGGCTCCCTGCCTGGCAGGAGGTCTGCTTCTCCCTCTCTCTCCCTGCTTGTGCTCCTTCTCTTGCTGTATTTCTCTCTGTCCCATAAATAAATAAAATCTTTAAAAAAGTAAAAAAATAGGGGCACCTGGGTGGCTCAGTTGATTGAGCGACTGCCTTCGGCTCAGGTCATGATCCCGGAGACCCGGGATCGAGTCCCACATCGGGCTCCCTGTTCAGCAGGAAGCCTGCTTCTCCCTCTCTCACTCCCCCTGCTTGTGTTCCCTCTCTGGCTGTGTTTCTCTCTGTCAAATAAATAAAATCTTAAAAAAAAAAAAAATAAAAAAAAAAAAAAAGTAAAAAAATAGGGGCGCCTGGGTGGCTCAGTTGGTTAAGCGACTGCCTTCGGCTCAGGTCATGATCCCGGAGACCCGGGATTGAGTCCCACATTGGGCTCCCTGCTCGGCAGGAAGCCTGCTTCTCTCTCTCTCACTCCCCCCGTTTGTGTTCCATCTCTGGCTGTGTTTCACTCTGTCAAATAAATAAAATCTTAAAAAAAAAAAAAGTAAAAACATAAAAACACTGATTAGCCTCTCCTGTAGCCCAGGGATACTAATGTATTAAACTCTAAGTCACTAAAAGATCCTCTAGGGCAAAAGCAGAACTTTTAGGTTCCACACTTTCCACACTTGACTGCCCCAATATAACACAAACGCCCACACTCAGAATGCTAAACTAAATCAGGAGTAGGTAAGAGGAAAGTCAGAGAGAGCCCAGGGGTGAGGCTGGAGGGGGTTCTGGGTGGAGAATGAAGTCTATACCTAGATCAGATTAGGAGTCAAGCAGATTCCACATAAAGCTGTTTTGCATATATAGACACAGTGTTTTACCAAAAAAACCATCCTACTGGCTGGTGTTGAGGGGGGTGACGGTGATGGATACTCTCTAGAATGTGGGAGACCCTTCACTTCCCACTCTTTTCTGTCAGTTCCACTCCTCTCTCCCCATTAGATCTTCCGGGAAGGCAACTATCAAGCTCAGAGGGCAAGAGCTAGGACTGTCCCTCACAGAGCACAGACCAAATCCTGTCCCCATACTTGCTACAAGAAAAAATAAAAGCAGATTTTAGGGCTTAAGAAAAGCCTTTGGCTCCCCCACTTCTCTCAACAAGAGATTACGGTTATGGGTGGGAACAAGGGCAGAAAAGCCTTGACTGAGTTCTGAGATTTTGCAAACCTCTTTTCCTTCCCTCCCCACATACTGAGACAACAGCAAATATATGGCAAGCCAGCTCGAGCCAGGATGTGAATAGAAGAAGCTGATTGCTGACTTTCATTAGAGAGATTTGTTCTGTGGAATAAGAAGTCATTAATGGAAATGCCCTTCTCTCCACCCCTCCGGGAGGGAAATGAAGACATTGTGAATCAGACTGAACACTGCCCCAGGGAACAGCTGATAGATACACTTAATTAAATAGGTCATTTAGTCTCTCACTTTTCTGATTCCATTAAATTGTCTATTGGACTAGACTGAAATCCAGAAAGTGTTGGTCTCTACATTCTGATGTGGAAATTATAAGTCAGATTAAGGAAACACTATCCATCCGACAGATGGCTCAAATTAGGAAGAAACTGGAAGAAGGAATGGAATCATAATTGTCTTCCTGGGAAGAAAGCAAGACTAGGGGAAGGGAGACCATAAGGCATGAAATCTTAAAACGCTGGAGGAGGGACTGATCTCTGACCTGGAGGAGGCATGATTAAGTTTTAATTCCTTTATAAAAGAGGAGGGGGTGCCTCCGTGGCTCAACTGGTTAAGCCTCTGCCTTCAGCTCAGGACAGGATCCCAGGGTTCTAGGATTGAGCATCGGGCTCCCTTCTCAGTGGGGAGTCTGCTTTGCTTCTCCCTCTCCCCCTCCCCCTGCTCCTGCTCTCTTACTCTCTCTCATGTGCGTGTGCTCTAATGAATAACTAAAATCTTAAAAACAACAACAACAACAAAAACACACACACAAAAAAACAGAGAGGAGGGGCTCCTGGGTGGCTCAGTGGGTTAAATATCCAACTCCTGCTTTAGGCTTAGGTCAGGATCTCAGGGTCTTGGGACTGAGCCCTGTGCTGAGGTCCGTGCTCAGTACGGAGTCTCCCTATCCCTCTCCCTCTGCTCCTCCCTGGCTCATGGTTGCACTAGGTACACATGCATACACTCTTTCTCTCAAATAAATGAATTAAAAAATAGTAATAAAAATTTTTTAAAAGATTTTATTTATTTGACAGAGAAAGAGATAGGGAGAGAGGAACACAAGCAAGGGGAGTGGGAGAGGGAGAAGCAGGCCTCCGCCGAGCAGGGAGCCTGATGTGGGGCTTGATCCCAGGACCCTGGGATCATGACCTGAGAGGAAGGCAGACACTTAATGACTGAGCCACTCAGGCTCCCAGTAATAATTTTTTTTTTAAAAGGGAGAGAGAAGGAGAAAAGTCATATGGGAGGCAGCATGGACAGTTTTCAGAGCATCAAAAGACTCCTAACTAAGCCCAGTATTAACATCTGGGATCCTAGGTACCGTTACTGGAGTTGGCCCCATTCTCTCCAACAGCTCAAACAAAAACGAAAACCAGTTCGCGCAATCCAATGTCAAGATAACAAAAGTTAATATATTTAACTCCAGCTGGACCTGTCACCCCAGGTTAACAGGAATGTTAACCTGAGAGCAGCGACCATCTGGCTCAGAACTGAAACCCCAGGGTCTAGAACAGAGCTTGACCCATCGTAGGTATCAATTAATTATCTAAGAAACCTGCCTTCTATGTCAGAGGGATGACCCAGCTTCAGGGGTATCTTTCAACAACATGCCTCTTATAAATGAGACCCCACAAGTACCTGCCAGGCCTGCCCCCAGAGCTCAGCAGGATCCCCAGAAGGGCTGCCACAGGGTGCACACAGATCTAGTTCAGCTCGCCCCAGCAGCTCCAGCAAAGGTCCAGACAACTAACTTTAGGGGTGGCACTAAACCCAGGCAACGAAGGACAGAACCCTACACTTCCGTACACTCCCCTCACCCAGAAAATGTATAAAGCAACAATTAACTTACCAAGTGTCGGATCCCATTCCAGGTGTGATACATGAGAGGGAAGACAAGCGCAAACTTGGCCGTGTAGATGAGTGATGGCCCCAGACACAGCGACTTCACAAGCTCCAAATGAGACTCAAAGTTCCCAGGGATCAACAGAGCCGACAAGCCAAAGAGAGAGACCCCTGAGGAGGAAATCAAGCAAGCACATTATAGCTGTCCAGCAGCTACCACTACTGTGACACATAAAACTGGGTTCTCTGGGGCGCCTGGGAGGCTCAGTTGATCTGCCTTCGGCTCAGGTCACGGTCCCAGAGTCCCAGGATCGAGCCCTGCATCGGGCTCCCTGCTCGGTGGGAAGCCTGCTTCTCCTTCTCCCACTCCCCCTGCTTGTGCTCCCTCTTTAGCTGTGCTTCTCTCTGTCAAATGAATAAATAAAATCTTTAAAACAACAAAAAACTGGGTTCTCTGACAGGCCCTGGCACCTCTACAATTCTGACCACTGTGAAATGGGGAAGACTGAAACTTATGTTCATGTCTGTAGTGGGAGGTAGGCTACTTGGGTCCTGACCCTAATCTCTTCAATGTGCCATACATGTTAGCATATTATTCCTCCTTTCAACAGTCCTCTCTACAAAAACTTCACCTGCCACTTTAGAAGTCACCTGATTGTACTTACATTATCATCTCGTAAGAAAAAGTAAGAACAGTATATTCAGTCCAAGGTAAAGACTGACAGAGAATTTTAAACCTCTACCACACACACACACACACACACACACATACACACACACACAAAATGTAACACAAATGGATCAGAGACTTAAAGTAAGAGCTGAAACATTAAAACTCTGAGAAAAAAACAACAGGAGTCAACCTTCAGGACCCTAGATTAGGCACTGGTTTCTTAGGTATAGTGCTGAAACCATCGTGACAAAGAAGAAATTGGACTTTATTAAAATTAAAACTTTTTATCCTGCAAACAAAGAATGTCATTAAGAAAGTAAAAAGACAGCTACAAGGCCCAGCCTAGGGAACACCGTCAATGGTAGTGAAACAGTGTGTATGGGGACAGGTGGTGGTCGCAGCTGCGCTGAGTACAGCAGAAGGAAAGCGCGGCTCAGCCAGCACGTCACGCACCTGAAACCACCGGGACACTGTGCGCCAACCATACTCAAACCAGAAAAAAAGAAAAGGAAGAAAGAAAAAGTGAAAAGATAACACAGAGAGAAAATATTTGCAGATCATATGTCCATAAAGGACGTGTATCCAGAATATACTAAAAACTCTTACAACTCAATAATAAAAAGACAACCCAATTTAAAAATGGACAAAGGCGGGGCGCCTGGGTGGCTCAGTTGGTTAAGCAACTGCCTTTGGCTCAGGTCATGATCCTGGAGACCCGGGATCGAGCCCCACATCGGGCTCCCTGCTCAGCGGGAAGCCTGCTAAAAAAAAAAAAAAAATGGACAAAGGATCTAAATAGGTCTCTCTCCAAACACAGAATAATAAATGGCCAATAAATATATGAAAAGATGCTCAATGCCATTAGCCAGTAGTGAAATACAAATCAAAACCACAATTAAAGAGCACCTGGGTGCACCTGGGTGACCCAGTGGGTTAAAGCCTCTGCCTTCAGCTCAGGTCATGACCTCAGGGTCCTGGGATTAAGGCCGCATTGGGCTCTCTGCTCAGCAGGGAGCCTGCTTCCTCCTCCCTCTCTGCCTGCCTCTCTGCCTACTTGTGATCTCTTGTTCTGTCAAATAAATAAAGAAAGAAGGAAGGAAGGAAGGAAGGAAGGAAGGAAGGAAGGAAGGAAGGAAGGAAGGAAGGAAGGAAGGGCACCTGGATGGCTCAGTCGGTTGACCGTCTGCCTTTGGCTCAGGTCATGATCCCAGGGTCCTGGGATCGAGTGTTGCATTAGGTTCTCTGCCCAATGGGGAGTCTGCTTCTCCCTCTCACTTTCCCTCTGTGCCCTTCTCTCTCTAGGAAATAAAATCTTTCCCAAAAAAAACAAAAAACAAACAAACAAAAAAAAAACCCACCCACTGAAAACCCATGATGAGAAGAGAAGCTACTTCACACCTACTAGGATGTTATAATATATCTAAATATAATATTATGTGCATTTATATAAGACA
>PITA01033958.1:0-12141 GCA_004023965.1 Spilogale gracilis | reverse complement strand
AAAAAAAAAAAAAGATTCTCAAGGTTTCTCTCTCTCTCTGATTTCTTCCCATCCAGTTTCCCCCCCTTTCCTTTATGGTTTTCTGCGCTGTTTCTTATATTCCACATATGAATGAAATCATATGATAATTGTCTTTCTCCAATTGACTTACTTCACTGTGATATTCTTTAAATACAAATTAGACTTATGCAGTGCTATTGCTTGTCTCCTCATCTGGATGCACATTGAAATAACATGCTCTAAATAATAGAAAGGAAGGCAATAGTGTTATGAACAGTAAAGCTTTGAACTCAGGCAGATGATCATAAAAGAAATGATGATTCTATAACTCAAGGCTTCCTGTCTGACTGTGGACAATAAATGGCAAGGCCTTGCCCAGTCATCTGCTGCATTATAAGATGCTGTTTGATGAGAGTCAAGGCTGATTGAGATTAAAAAAAAAAGAGAGAGAAAAGGTACCAGGATCAAAAAATAATACAATGTGCCAGAAAGATGTACTGTCACAGTGGATAAAGCAGGCCAGATGCAGCCAATATAACATGGGCAGTGAATTAGGGCATGAGTCCCTGAGAGCGATAAAGCAAAGCTGATAAGCTGTTTATATTAGTCAGACTTTCAAAAAGAAACAGATGAAACATTTATATTAGGATAATTTGAGGTCAGTTTGATAGAGAAAATACATATGAAAGTGTGGACAGTGTTAGGAAGCCATGAAGAGTGTTATTGCACCCACAGCAAAAAAATGGAGAACTATTAACACTCCAAGACCTGAAGAGATGTAAGGGAAGAAAAGTTTTCAGAACCTGGAAGCAGAGAATCTTGTGAAGAAGCCAGGACTAACCTAAAGGAATGCAACCCATTGATTACGCAAGGAGGTAGTCAGGAGGATGTATAGCCTGACTTTAAACTCCTTTATTCCTGTAATGTTCTGGAGCTCTGCCTTAGTGCAAATCAAATGGAAGTCTGAGGGCATGAAGATCTTTTGAGATAGTCTAAACAAAGTTAACAGCCCAGGCAGATAGAAAGGTACACAAGGGTAGAGAGAAAATTTGAGAGGAAAAATGAATGACAAGCAGCAGAGCAGGTTTTATTGCCCATAAACCACGTTAACTAACCAGGAAAGCATCTGTCAGTAGGTGATGGAATCTTCAAAATTCTAGGCTTCTACAGATCAAGATTTCATCAATATAATAATGGTGTTTTCCTGGATAGTAAGAATAAAAAGAACTTGTCCTTGTTCCCTTTTTTCCCTCAATCCAAAATGTATTCTAAAAAGTACATGATTCCATAGCCACCTTCCCAAATAGAAACAGATACTCCTATGGTTTTATCTATCATTTCAACAAGACTGTTCCATAATATGAAGGGCAGAGATATATGTTCATAGTCATATATATTTATAGTGAAGATGGTCGTACTTATTATATGTATGTTAGCTATTTTTATGCTTAGAAATAAGACAATGAGAATAAATCTGTATAAGTGCTTTCAGATACTCATTAATATTCATAAGGATATACATTTATGTCATAATCCAATGTCTAGGTATATGAAACAATTATGATTTTTTATATGCCTGAAATTGCTCTTAATAATATATTCTTAAAGGTGGGAGGAAAAATGTCTCTGTGTCTCTAATAAACAAGGCCAGAGTTCCTGCTGAGAATATTACCAGGCTTTTGAGATTAATTTTACCTTATTTATTTAGCATGTATATGCTATATGTTTCAAACAGAACGGAAGGAAACTTATAGTAAGATTAAACTTAATGCAAAATATGGCCATCTGGGATATACAACAGAATAAAACTCATGTAAGGTAAGCAGAGAAAGTACATACTATTAGGCACCTGAGTTATGCTTATTGCACTCTGAATTTAATTCTAAACTTGTAAAAATATATATTTAAAATTTTAAGATATAAATGTGTAACTTATATATTCCAAAATACATAAACACAAACTAGCTGGGAAAAATATGATTTTCATAGAAGTTTACTAAAGCAGGAGCCCCTGGGTGGCTCAGTCAGTTAAGCATCAGCCTTTGGCTTAGGTCCTGATCTCAGGGTCCTGTGATCAAACCCCATATTGGGCTCCCTGATCAGCAGAAAGTCTGCTTCTCTCTCACTCTCACTCTGTGCTCTCTCTCTTTCTCAAATAAATAAATAAAATATTTTAAAAATTTTACTAAAGCAGAAAATTTACCATATGTCTTAGTTGTGGTGTAATGATTAACACTACAGATGATGTCTTATTTTCTAAAAGACATAGAAATATATTCCAATAGGTACCTATGCAAAGGGTTTTTGTGATGAATGAATTAATGCATGTAAAGACCTTTGGTCTGGGTCTGGCACATACCAAATATTCTCTAACATTTAGTATATAATTGTAAGTATGAAAACTAAGGGGATAACTTTAATACCTTACTGAAAACATTAATGATTTAGGAAAATATATCTAGTTATTTCATTTCTGGTGATCTATGTTAGTACTGGAACTTAGGCATAAGAAGAACAGATATTTAATACATCTGTTGAACTCTCTTTCTCTGAAATTTCACAAGTCTTGAGCCAACCCTTGGCAGTTTCTAGATTTTAGTCAATTAGTACTGAAATTTTTAAATAGAATTCTAATGTAAAATTTCTGTTGTTGGTTAAAGTGAGACCCATATGCTTTAAACACTAAATGTGAGAAGCAAAAACTTATATCTATTTGGAAATTATGAGAGTTGTCCTTGAGTCTCACTTATATGGAATGCTAATATGGCAGTAGGACTGCCTAAAATATAATTCATATTCTTCTCAAGAATTTGATTTTTAATGTAATGAGATTATTTTTATACCAAATACATAGACAAACTGGCTCCCAACCAGCTAGAATACCAAAACCTCCAAATTAAGGCAGACTTGATAAGAGCATATCATGGAATAAAATGACTTATGAATTAATTATTGTGAGTTTGGATGTTTATAATCTTCTTGCAGAATATACAGGTATTTTCTCTTTGTCCCTCCATAGAAACACTCTCAACTCTCCTTAAAAAGCTGACCTGTTGAGTGTGTATCAAGAGATTCCTTTGTTCTTTGGCTTTCAGTTGGATTTAGTCAGCTGGGATAAAGCAGTAGAAGATGAATAAATTCTGGGTATTTATTCCTCTGCTCCCTCCTTCATGGTTTAGATGGGTTGCTTGCCTCATTCATCTGAAAATCAACTCTGCTGTTAAGCTGTCCCTCTACACATGCTTTCTCTCTTGCAGCATGCGGTACTGCTGTCTTCTTTTGATATAATCTCATCACACTTGGTCAAATGACTATCAGAAATAGCATGGGTTAGAATACAAATAGATAACATTAGAAGATCTTGTAGATTTGGCATTTAGTCATCATAATGACAAGCATGATTGTAAAGTAACAGGGATAGCTTACCTGCTCCCATGATCCTAAAAAGCTTAGATAACAAGAAGGAGAAACTGAAAGCTGTATATACCTACTGAAAATTGGGAACAATCAGACAGCACTGACAGCTCTAAAATAGTTTCCATCTTCTGTAATTGCAATGCAGAAATCTATGCCGACTGAATAAAAATGTTACATAGTTACAATGCCAAACAAATACTAAAACTACCTTATCTTGCTATTTCAAGGGCACTGGAGGAAAGTATTGAGATCAGAAATATGTTTGGGACATTTAGGAGAGATACAAAGGTGACAAATTTGAATTAAAACCACTTGAGTTTCCCTTGCCACAAGAAGTGTACCTCAATCTTCGCTTTCCCAACCATTAAGACCTTTCTGTTTCATTATAAAACAATAATAAAAGATTTCACCTGGGGTAGCTGCCTCACAAGTGATTGGTCCCACCACCACTACCTCTTTATTAGCTCCAAGTTCTTAATGAGAATTAGATCAACTCAGCTTTTTAAAAAGTAGTGTTTCCAGGAAGAAATGGGTTGTAAAATTTTAAGATATATCTATATCTATAGTCTGTTCAAGTCTGAGAATCTTGAATAGAAATAGATTGTTTGGCCAAGAAGGATGGAACATAAATCTGATCATACTGAATTTATAGATATGGATGCACTCATTTATGATTAAAAATTGAATGTGTTCAGTTGAGCATATAGGGATGGAATTAAAAGCCTGTTTAGTAAGAAAATTCAAGCCTCAAGTCAAAGATAGCTTATAGATACGTCACTGAAATGTTTGCATTTCCTTATATATAGTAGAGGAAGGAGTCTGAAAACTCAAGGGTAGAAATACTGAAGCTATGTTTCATATATCTTTCTTGGCTAACCTCCAGTCCTATTTCCAAAGAGAATTTGAAGGCATTCTTTTACCAGGGAATTAAGAAAGGTATTGATAAAGGAAACACCAGCATCCTTAAAATGCTCGATAGTGTCTGTTCTCTTTAGACCAGCGGTGGTGGTGGCAGGTGCTGTGATGAAGTTAAATTCTCTGATATCAATGAGATGATGGGATCCAGGAATGTTGGATGTTAGAGTGATGATGCTGTCAGCAACAATTACCACAATAAGCCACAGGAATGGAGTAGCTGTCAGAATGTATTGACCTCTGATATGTGGTGATGACTTTGGAATTATGGAGTATCTAGATTTTTTTTAAAGTACCTTATAGGAGGAGTTAAGATGGTGGAGTATTAAGAGAACCTCACACTTGTCTCATCCCTTGAACATAGTAGCTATATAACTATCAAATCATTCTGAATACCCAGGAATTTGATCTGAGGACCAAGAGGAACTGCATGAGAGGGAGAAAAGAAGCCACGTTGTGGAAGCCAGGAAGTACAAAGACATGATTTGGGGGAGAGAATAATTACAGGTGCTACAGAGGGGAGAGAGCCCTGATCATGCAAAGAGGAGAGAGTGAAAGAGAGAGAAATAAAGCAGTACACAGGAGATTTCACAAGAAAACACTTTCCCAAAACCACTGACTGGGGAAATGAGAGGTGCTGATTATCACATGGTTTTACAAGGAGTGGAGCTGAAAGTCTGAAATTTTAGAAGCCCACATTTCCAGGTTCGAGCCTGGCAGGTATAGTTGTGCTCCTGTGGTGAAGGAAGGCAGAGGCCTGGGAGTGGACACCATATTCTGAGGATTTCCTCAATTGTACTGGGGGAGACAGTTGCCCTTCACAGAGTGCTTTTGGGAGAGGAGGCACCGCCTTTCAGGGAAAAGGAGCCTGTGGGCACCATCAAGCTATCCCATTCATTAGCATACCAGCAGAGAGCCCTGCAGATGGCAGTTAACCTGGATGCTGGTTTTTGCTATGGTTACCATAAAACTCAAGTCCCTGTGCAGTTGTGCAACTGCCTTTCTGGGACAAACTAGTAACCACAACATTGTGGTGACACCCTCCTCCAGAGGAAAGCCCAAATCTGTGCCCCCTTAGCTCCCTAAAATTGGGAACGTTGAAACCCTGCTGTGTAAGTGAAATCAAACAAAAATCATTGCACAGCATTCAGGCAGACAACTCAGACATAAACAGGGTGCAGGGAGGGGTCTAACAGATGCCTGGGACAAAAGAGGGAAATTGTTCAATCTTCTGTGAGGCTTCCTGAGCAGTGGTAGATGCAAACCCCCCATCTCTGGGGAGAAGAGCTGACCCATGCCATTTTTCACCTCTCCCATGGCACTTCGGGGAACAGCATAGTGCACACAGTGAAGACTTAAGCCACTTACACCAAATCCCCCGTCACTGCACACTACAAGTGCCTTTTTTACATACTTAGGAAGTGTGATTGAGAACCAGAGCAGCAGCGGGCACCTTCCCCAGATAGAGCAGCACAAACCATCCACATGCACTAGGTCTACTGATCATAGAGCACTGTAAAGCTTCATCTCGAGTGGAAACAGGACTGGCTACAGGCTTTTGTAACATACAAAGACCAAGTCCTAGACAAAAGACCAAGACAGAGGAATTCATCCCAAAAGAAAAAAATAGATATAAGTAATATTCCTGAACCAGAATTTAAAACAACAATCATAAGGATACTAGCTAGGCTTGAGCAAAACATAGAAGAATTTGGGGAGACCCTTGCCACAGAGATAAAAGACCTAAAAACTAGTCAGTTCAAAATAAAAAAATGCAATAACCAAGGTGCAAAACCGAGTGGATGTAGTGACCACAAAGACGGAAGAAACAGAGAAACAAATATATGATATAAAAGATTAAAAATATGGAAAATAAGCTAAAGAGAAGAGAGAAAGAAAAGTATTAGATCATGAATGTAGATTTATGGAACTCAGTGACTCATAAAGCATAATATTCATATCCTAGGAGTCCCAGAAGAATTTTACCTTGTTTGAAACTTCATATTTCTAGATATGATGATTAATGTCTTTTCAAAATCCTGAAGACTTCTGGGGTGCCTGGGTGACTCTGTCAAGCATCTGACTCTTAGTTTAGGCTCAAGTCATGATCTCAGCATCCTGAGATGGAGCCCAGAGTCAGGCTCTGTACTCAGCAGGGAGTCTGCTTGAGATTCTCTCACTCCTTCTCTCTCTGCCCCTCCCCCACGTGCAGGCATGCATGCACTAGACTCTTTCTGTAAAATAAAAATCTTTAAAAATAATAAATAAATTATAAATAATGAAATAGATAATAAATAATAAATAAATACAATCCTGGAAATTTCTTTCTTTTTTTTTTTTTAAGTTTTATTTATTTGAGAGAGAGAAACAGCCAGAGAGGGAACACAAGCAGGGGAGTGAGAGAGGGAGAAACCGAGCAGTAGGCCCGATGTGGGACTCGATCCTGGATCTCCGGGATCATAACCTGAGCCGAAGGCAGTCGCCGAACCAACTGAGCCACCCAGGCGCCCCAAATCCTGGAAATTTCTAAGTATTGGTACTTTTCTATTATCTCTAATATTACCTTGTAGAATTCCTATTAGACATATGCTTGATCTTTCATTCTACTTTCTATTATTCTTAACACATCATTCATAATTTATGTCTCTGTGTCTTATTTAGTGTTTTTTCACTCTTTCAACATAGTGTTTAATTTGTGGCTTTACTTGCCTTTCAAAATTTTAATTTATGGAATTTCTGTTTCATGATATTAAATTTTAAGATAACTTTTGGTTTTCCTCCTGGATTTGATTCCTGTTTTTTTGTTTTGTTGTTGTTGTTGTTGTTTTAATGTCTAAACGTCTTCAACAAATGTAGTCAATGATCTCTAATTGTTTTGTTATATGAAGTTTTTAGACTCAACATCATGTCTGACTGTCATTCATGGTAACTTGTTTTCTAGTGTATTTTATAACTTTAAAATATAAAGATAATTTTAGTAATACTTGGTGTATGGTAAATCTTTTGTAGCTCGGAGGTATATATCATCTATATTTCTATCCTTATCTATATTTATATATAGATATATATACATACATATCAGATCTTCTTTATCCATTCATCCACTGATAGATACTTATGTTGTGCCCATATATTCACCATTATAAATAATGCTGAAATGAACATGAGGATGCACATATTTTTTTCAAGTTATCATTTTTATTTTCTTTGGATAAATGCCCAGAAATGGATTAATGGAACATATAATGGTTGTTTTGAATTTTTAAAGGAAATTTCATGTTTTTTCCATAGTGACAGCATCAATTTACATTCCTTCCAACTACACATATTTGTCCTTTTTTCTCTGCATTTTTGCCACCACTTGCTAATTCTTACCTTTTGGGTATTGGCCATTCTGACTGGTGTGAGGTAATATCTCACTGTGGTTTTGACCTGCATTTCCCTGATCAGTGATGTTGAGCATCTTTTCATGTGTCTCTAGGGCATCTGTAGATCTTCCTTGGAAAAATGTCTATTCAGGTCCTCTGCCCAATTTTAATTGGGTTATTATTTTGTGTGTATGTTGAATTACAGAGGTTATTTATACATTTAGGGTATTAGCCCCTTAATAGATGTATGGCTTAAAAGATTTTTCTCCATTCAAGAGGTTGCCTTTTTATTTTGTTGATGGCTTCCTTTGCTATGTAAAACTTTTCAGTCTGATATAGTCCCACTTGTTTATTTTTGTTTTTGATGTCAGATTCAAAAATCCTTCCAAGATTGATGACAAGGAGCTGACCATCTATGTTTTCCTCTATGAGTTTTATGGATTTAGATCTTGAATTTATGACTCTAATCCATTTTTCTTTAATTTTTGTGTATTTGTAAGGCAGTAGCCCAGTTTTCCCAGCACCATTTATTAGAGAGTCTGTTTTATCCCCATTTTCTTTTTAGTCCCTTTGTCATAAATTAACCATATATGACTGGAAGTATTTCTGGGCTCTCTATTTTATTCTATTGCACTATATATCTGTTTTTATGTTAATACCATGCTGTTTTGAATACTATAGTTTTGTAATATAGTTTGAAATCAGAGAGGGTGAAACCTCCACCTTTGTTTCTTTCTCAAAGTTGGTTTCACTGTTTTGGGTGTTCTGTGACAAATTTTAGAATTATTTACTCTATTTCTGTGAAAAATGACATCAAAATTTTAATGGGGATTGCCTTGAATCTGTAGATCTCTTTGTGTAATATGGATAATTAAATACTATCAATTCTTCCAATCCATGAACATGGAATATCTTTCCTTCTATTTGTGTTGTCCTCAATTTCCTTCATTAATGTCTCATAGCTTTCAGCATATAGATCTTTCACCTCGTTTAAACGTGTTGCTTGATATTTTATTATTTTTGATGCAATTAAAAATGAAAGTGTTTTCTTTTTTCTTTCTGATACATTGTCATTACTTCATAGAAATAGCCAATTTTTGTGTGCTGATTTTTGTATCCTGCAACTCTACTAAGTTTGTTTATTACTTCTAACAGGATTTTTTTTTGTGTGTGGAATGTTTATGGTTTTCTATATATAAAAAGTCTTCTGCAAATACTAACAGTTTATTTTTTCCTTTTTAGTTGTGATGTCTTTTTTTTTTTTTTTTTCTTATCTAATTGCTCTGGCAAGGACCACTAGTACTTTGTTGAATAAAAGTGGTGAGCCTTGTTTCTTCCTGATCTTAGTGGAAAAGCTTTCAGCTTTTCACCATTGAGTATAATGTCACATTTGTGCCTTTCCTATATGACCTACATTAGGTTAAAGTACACTCCCTCAATAAACACTTTGTTGAAAATTTTTATAAGTGGATGTTGAACTTTGTCAAATGCTTTTTCTACATCTATTGAGAAAACCAAAAATTTTATCCATTATTTTTTATTTATTTCACAGAGAGAAACAGCCAGAGAGGGAACACAAAACAGGGGGAGTGAGAGAGGGAGAAGCAGGCTTCCTGCCGAGCAGGAAGCCTGATGTGGGATTCAATCCTGGGTCTCTGGGATCATGACCTGAGCCAAAGGCAGTCGCTTAACCAACTGAGCTACCCAGGTGCCCATATCCATTAATTTTTAATGTCTTGTATCAATTTGATTGATTTGTGGATGTTGAACCAGACTTACTTCCCTAGTTCTTTTAATATGTTGTTAAATTTCATTTGTTAATCTTTTGTTGAGGATTTTTATATTTATATTCATTAAGGATATTGCCCTGTAATTTTCTTTTCTAATGGGTCTTTGGTTTTGATATGAGGGAAGCAGTAGCCTTGTAAAATGAGTTTGGAATTTTCTCTCTCTCTTCTATTTTTAGAAGGTTTTGTGAAGGATTGGTGGTAATTTTCCTTTGAATATTTGAAAGCTTTCAATGAAGCTATTTTGTTCTAGATTTTGTTTGCTGGGAGGTTTTTGATCACTGATTGAATCTCCTTACTAGAAACCAACAAATTCATATTTTCTATTTCTCCATTTTCAGTCTTGAACTATTGTATATTTCTACAATTTATCCATTTCTAAGTTTTCTAATTTGTTGGCATATAATGTTTCATAGTAGACTCTTATTCTCCTTTATATTACTATGATATTAGTTGTAAATCCTCTCTTTCTTTGTTTTTAATTCAGTCCTCTTTTTGAAATTTTCAGTATTGAAGTATAATAGATATACAATGTCTTATTAGTATAAAATGCACAACATAGTTATTTGACAACTCTATACATTACTGAACATTCACCACAATTAGTATAGTTGCCAGATGTCAGCATACATTATTAAAATTTTGGCTATATTCCCTATACTTTTATTTCCTATAACTTAGATATTTTATAACTGGAAGTTTGTTCATCTTATTCCCTTTTACCTATTTTCAAACGTTTCCTTACTCCCTCCATTCTGGCAACCACCATTGAATTCTCTGTATTTATGTCTGTTTCTAGTTTTTGTTTGTTCATTTGTATGTTTTTTGCATTCTATGTATAACTGAAATTATATGGTATTTGTCTTTGACTTACTTCAGTTAGCATAATACCTTCTAGGTCTATTCATGTTTTCATAAATATATCATTGCTTTTTAAGGCTGAGGAATATTCCTCACAACCCTGAGATAATGGCCTGAACCAAAATCACGAGTCAGATGTTTAACTGACTGAGTTACCCAGTCACCCCTTATTAGTGGTTTTTGATTTGCGGTTACCTTTAAGTTTTATATTACCTCCTCTGTATATATCAGTCTATATTAAGCTCTTGGTATTTAAGTTTGAGATCATTCTTCACTCCTCTCCTTCCTACATTTTGTATATATATTGTCGTATTTTACATTTATATCTTGCAAAAATATCCATTTTTACTGCTTTTGTGTTTCCTACCTTCGTACTACCACTTTTGCTCTTTTGAGCTTCCACTCAAAGAGTCCACTTTAATATTTCTTGGAAACCCGGTTTAGTAGTCATGGACTTTAATTTTTGTTTGACCAAGAAATGTTTTATATCTCATATTCTGAGTAATGGCCCTGCTAGATCGAATATTCTTGGCTACAGATTTTTCCAATGCAGTACTTTGAATATATCGTGCCATTCTCTTCTACCTTGGAAAGTTTCTGCTGAAATTATTGGGTTCCCTTGTATGTCACTGTCTTCTTTTGTCTTCCTGCTTTTAAATTTTTTTCTTATTATTATATTTTTCCATTTTTAATTACATCTTGGTGTGGATCTGCTTTTGTTGATTTTGTGGGGGGGGTTTCTGTGCCTCCTGGATCTGTATATCTGTTTCTTTCCCAAGATTAGTGTAGGTTTTAGTCACTACCTGTTCGAATAAGTTGTCTTTCCTTTTTTTACTCTCTTCTTTTTGGGGGACTTCTATAGTGTGAATGTTTTTGTATTTAATGGAATTACAGTGTTCCCTACGTCTATCCTAATTTTATGTAATTCTTATTTTTCTTTTTTGTTCATCTTGATTATTTTCCATTACTCGGTCTTCTAGATATTTAATTCATTGCATTGTTTCTTCTAGTCTCCTTGTCATTGCATCATAAAAATGGAGTTATTTTCCATTACTCAGTCTTCTAGATATTTAATTCATTGCATTGTTTCTTCTAATCTCCTTTTCATTGCATTATTCTAGTCTCCTTTTCATTGCATCAAGTTATCTAACTTATTACACTCTTCATCTCTAGTTTGTTCTTTTTTTTTAAGATTTTATTTATTTATTTGATAGAGAGAAACACAGCCAGAGAGGGAACACAGGCAGAGGGATTGAGAGAGGCAGAAGCAGATTCCCGCCAAGCAGAGAGCCTGATGTGGGGCTCCATCCTGGGTCTCTGGGATCATGACCTGAGCCGAAGGCAGTCGCTTAACCAACTGAGTCACCCAGGCACCCCATAGTTTGTTCTTTTTTAACTCTATGTTAAGAGTCTCACTGATGTGTTCCACTCTTTTCCCAAAAGGATATTGTACTTTATCAAGTGATTTTTTTGAAATAATCATATGATTTTATCCTTCCTGTTGTTACTGTGATGTAGCATGTTGATTGATTCATGAATATTAAAATCATCCTTTCATCCCTGGAATAAATCTTACCTGATTGTGGTGAATTATTTTTTGAGTATATTCTCAGATATGCTTTGATTAAAATTTTATGGAGGATTTTTACATCTGTTTTCACCAACAATATTGGGAGATAAAAGGGATTGCCATTTCTTTGTTTCCTTCTTCCTTCTTTCTTTTTTTTTCTTTTCTTTCTTCTTTGTTTTTTCCTTTCCTTTCCTTTCCTTTCCTTTCTTTTCCTTTCCTTTCC